>CM046339.1:21423800-21717200 GCA_025403435.1 Artocarpus heterophyllus
TCTTCTATTTTTAAAAGTTTAATTTTTTTCTCTTTATTTAAAGATAATTTTTCATTTTAAGGTTAAAAATTAATTCTTCATCGAGGTTAAGGTATAAATTTGTATTAAATCTAATTTGATGGTATTATTTGATGACATAAAGAAAGAATGTATGGTTTTTAACTTAACCTAAAATAAAGGGTATAAAAAGATTAAATACCCGTTATATATATTATATATATTCCCATTTAATGTCCTCTGACCAAATTCACATTTGTTTGAAAAAGTCCTGTCTTGATCTGTAAGAAGTTTTAGTCATAGAATTGAGAATTAGTTTACTTATTTCAGAACATTCCTGTGTTTGAAAGCAACAAGAAGATTGAAGATTGGACTAATGACGATTGACGTTGAATGTTTAGTTACATAGTATGTGCAGGGAACTTTTATTTTTATTTTAATTTTGTAAGCAAGGAATCAACTCAATTATTGCACGGCTTGCGCTTGCTTCGTTGTAATTGTTTTCAGATGGTCCTTACTTTGCCGGTGCGTTTTGGGCCTCCACATACTTTGTTCTCGAAGTAAAATTATCTGTTGATCATTCCCCTGAGTGCCATACCCAAAAATGGAGATAAGAAGGAAAGAAATCTATTGTCACACATTACATATATATATATATATGTATATATATATTTGATAATAGTCATGCATTATATTTAAATCATGTAGCTGTTGTCACAAAATATTGTTGACTACCAAGCAAATCTTCTTGCAAACGTTCACACAATCTTATATGTCATACAAAACCCTTTTGAGAGCCAAATTTTTTTAATTTCTTTCCTTAATTAGTAATTTAGTTACGTAAAAGTTTCATGTAACCATATACATGTACATGTAGAGAACATTCATGCACTAAGACCATCATTTTTCCACTTTCTTACGTATATGATAGTTAAATCGGAACATACTATTTCTATTTGTTATATGTGACCCAAAATCCTTTGGCAGAAAAGCAGCGTCACGGCGCTCCGATTTGGGGTAAACATATATTTTGTATTTTTACGCATTTTTGAGTTATTTTTTGTTAGGATTTGAGTCCCCATACATATATACATATATATGTGTCATATTCTTCATAATTTATTGTAGTCACAAAATATCATAGAGATCATAATGTTGAGAGTGATACAGAGAACTCAATCTTGTGAGTTTGTGAGTGATTGAGTGAGTGAATTTTTGTATTTGAGTGCCCTATACACCGTTGTAATATCTATTTTGTGATTAGTGGATTGCTTCTCCTCTGCCCGTGGTTTTTTCACCATTCATTAGGGTTTTTTCATGTAAAATCTTGTGTGTATTTTTCTCTCTATTCTTGTTGCTTATTGCATTAATTTCTAACACTAGTTTTTTTTTTGTTTAAACAAAAGCTCTTCGTCCTTTTTATTTCACTTCTTTGATTCTTATATATAAGGAGATCGACAAACTTATAATAGCACTTGAACCCTATTCTCACTTTACATACTTACCTATCTCATAACTAGCAATGTTCCCAGTTCAAACTTCTCCTTCAGATCATATGCCAGAATACTTGCAAGATCCCCAAATCTCTGAAGAATTCAAAGATCTAATCCTTTCTCTACCAAGAGAGAAAGGTTGGGTGGAAACTCATCTTCATCAATACCAAGGTTTCTGGCACACAACAAACTATCTTCAAGGTGCTCTCGCATTCCAGAAACACTTCCAATCTCAGGACACCGATATACTCCTCGTCATCAATCCCAAATCAAGCACAACATGGCTGAAGGCCATGATTTTCTCGATCCTCAACCGCTCAACTGTCTCGGACCCCAAACAACACCCTCTTCTCTCAACTAACCCCCACGTCCTCGTACCCTTTTTAAAGCTCGATCTCTACCTCCTAAATCACCACTCAAATAATATTCTCTCTTCTTCTTCTTCTTCTTCTTCTTCTCCAAGATTACTATCCACTCATTTACCTTATGTTTCTTTGCCTGAATCTGTCAAGAGCTCATCTTGTAAGCTTGTTTATCTCTGCAGAAACCCTAAGGACGCTTTTGTCTCTCTTTGGCACTTCACAAACAGGCTAAGACCTGAGAGTTGGGGCAAAAACTCCATGGAAGAGGCGTTTGAGAGGTTTTGCAAAGGGGTGAGCTTGTACGGACCGTTTTGGGACCACTGTTTAGGGTATTGGTAGGAGAGCTTGGAGAGGCCAGGGAAAGTCCTGCTCTTGAGGTTTGAAGAGATGAAAAGAGAGCCAGCTTTTCACGTGAAAAGGTTGGCCGAGTTCATTGGCTGTCCTTTCTCTAAAGAGGAGGAGGAAAAGGGTGATGTAGAGAATGTGTTGAAATTGTGCAGTTTTGATTTTTTGAGCAATTTGGAGGTGAACAAGAAGGGAAAGCTGTCATCCGGTATGGATCACGAGGCGTTCTTTCGGCGAAGTGAGGTCGGAGATTGGGGGAATTACTTGACTACTGAAATGGCCAAAAAGTTGGACTCCATTGCTGAGCAGAAGTTGCATGGTTCTGGGTTAAAATTCTAGTAATTGATTTCTATCCAAACATAACAGTATTAGTGTACGATCTTTCTTCAATATCTTGCCCTCTAGAATAGTATTGATGTACGATCTTGATTCAATATCTTGCTTTCTAGCTTATTAAAGTTATATTTTAGTAGGTAGTATATGCACCAAGATAATCTGAAAATAGATATGTATCGCCCTTAATGAAATGGATTAATTATCATATATACTCCGATCATTTTATGGCTAACTCAAACTCAAGACTTTATATTAAAAAGGAGCTGTCATTACAGCAAGTTTTAGATATTTAAACAGTCATTATTTTGTTGGTTGGATGATGAATGATAATAGTGACAATGAAAAAGAGTGGTAATATAATATAGGGCTTGTTTGATACAGCTTTTGTTTGTATTTTTAGTTAGTAGAAGAAGAGAAGCAAATGCTATAGCTTTTCAGTAAGTATCTAGAACTATATTTTAAAAGAGCTTTAATTGATCAAAATGATTTCAATTATTTTTAAAAGTTACAAAAATATTATATTTAAGCTTATAATGTATTATTGATCATTTGGTATAAGTTTCAAGTCAATTTCAAAAGTGCTTTTTTAAGAAGCTACATTTTATGACTTTGACAATAAGCACTTCTGGAGAGCAAAACCCCTTCTTACAATGCATCCAAACACTTTAGAAGCAGCTTTCAGACTCAGAAAGCTAAAAGTAGCTTTTAAAAAGCCCTCTCAAGAGGCCTATAGAATGCCTAAAGTTAATGCTGTAAAGAAAGAATGACAACAAGAAAAGGCTCAGCCATAGCCTAAATTTGCTGGTACTTAGTTAGATAGATTTGCTTGCATGATTGTCGTCCAACGCAACTTGACTGGTAATTATAATAAGTTAAGAATCACATGCCAAGTTTTTTAATGGCCTAATCAAATGTATATCTCAGAAAAAAGGTGTTTGGATTTTGCCCTAGCTTTTCAAAGTGCCCCATGAGCTGGTGAACCTCGTCATGATTTTGAAACCAATACGTATATAGCAGACATAATTAACACGCGAAATCCTTAATTAGCCATGCAATAATTTGTCACGATTCAATCATCTCACTTCTGTTAAATCATTTCACTATTTACTACATAGTGCATTTCTTTAGCTTTTTGCTCTTTTTTTTTTTTGTTGTTGGGACCTAGTGTTTATTAAGTACAACTTAAAATGATTTAACTTTTTCAGCTTTTATAGAATGACGATTGACAATTTTTTTAAATAATTCAGACGTCCTTGTAATTTCATTATTCAGTGATAGGAAAATATGGAGAGAATGTGTGACATTCCATGTGCATACATTTCTGTCCTTTTCTTTTCGGAGGAAGGAAAACAACAAGTTAGAAATACAGATCAATCAAAAGAGCGTGATTGTACTGGTGAAATGGGACTGTGGGGATCAACCTAGAATAGGGCCAAATTTGTGTAGGACTTTTGATTCCAAACAGCAATAAGACATGTCAGAAAACAAAGCCAAATATATTGTTGATTTTCCTCTGCCGTGTGGCTTCTCCATTTCCTTACCCTTCCGACAGTTCTAGTTCTGCTCAGACAAATGTTCACGTGTTTAGAAAAAATGCTTAGCAGCACTACCGTTAATATGCACCATAAGTAATAGAAATGAGCCTTATATATGGTTTCATACTGCAGGATCCACAATTTTATTAATATGTATAGTGCCCCAGCATGTCCTATGTTTTAGCCAATCCTTATTTGATGTTTCTAGCCATAGAAAATGTTTGATTCCTTTACCTATGAAGGTACTGATTTGTTCTCAAGCCGGCATATTAAGAACTAGCACTTTATTTATTTAGTTTTTTTCTCGTCCCGCTTTCTGTGTTATTCAAGGGTTAAAACTTAAAAGGCAATTCCTTCAAGCCAAAGCTCGTCATATGATATTTTTATCACTTATTATTACTGCAACAAGAAAAGAAAAAAAAACCCTAGATAAGCGTAGGTTACACATAGTAGCTACAATGAAAAATGTTTGGTCAAATAAGTACTCTATTACATATATATGTAGCGCATGATTGGAATATTTAAGACTAAACTACAATCTGAAGATCAATTATCATATATATTGGAATAGTAGCTTCTCCAGTTAATTTTGTTCCATTAAATCTTAACTTGAATGGCGTTACGAAACATTTTGCACCTTTCTCTCCTTAATAAATTAAACATATGCTTGGCTCTCTAATAATATCAATCAAACTTAAATATTTAGCCAGGGAACATTAAAGCAATTTAATGCATACAAAAGGGAAAAAAACTATGGACAAAGTTTATTTCAAACCCTTTTCGTACAGTGTATTTTCTCAAAATTAATTTGAATTTCGGTTCAAATCTATGAACCATTTAGCTATCTACTGCAAACTTTGTCCACTTTTTCATTTGTTATAATTTTGGCTGAATTTCCTTGATTGAAGGATTTATCTTCCCCTTAAAAAACACGTTAAATGTACATTAGAATCTGCATGTTATATAAAGAACTCGCAGTCGTACCTTTTGTCCCACAACTGCTCTCAGACCCAATAATGATTTTAAGTTGAAAGCACATGCAGAGAGCCATTGTCGAAGTAACATGGCCCACATGTTGTCGGCCTTTCACAATCTGATCATAAATAGCTAGCTTCAATCTGATCTATTTCCAAAATTTGAAGTGACCCTTTTGAGAGACTGTCTCTCAAACGTAATGCGTAGAACTCAAACTATTAACTGTGCGAATAATCCAACCAAATTGACTTACAATTTGCCTAAGACCCTTTCGTCTAATGGCATATGGAGGGAGATGGGAAGGGTGTTGGTTGGAGGATTGTGGGTTCAATCTTGAGTATACCCGATTAATCCAGGTTCGAGCTGGATCGGACCATGCAGTAGAAAGAAGCTCTCTTAACAAAAGCTTTTTCATACACAAGGCTCGAATCCGAGACCTTGTTTAAGGGAGAATGAGCTCCTTACCACCCAATTTCACATATTGTATTGGTTAATCTTTATTTAGTTGAAATGCCACATTAGGAGACATGCTATGTTTTTGAAAAAAAAAAAAAAGTTAAATTACAATTGTAAAAAATAGTAAGTGTTATGTTAAGCACATTTAAAAAATAGAGCTTGTCTAGGAACATAAGTTTGAATCAAATATTTGAACTTAAAACATTGTAGCAATTCAAATTTTGTGAGAAAAAACATTATAATAAAATTGATTTGAAACAAAACATAATACATCCAAACAACTTTCAGTTCAATATAAGTACTAGACGAAAAAACTCAAAACCAAAATTAAACATGCATGCATAAGCTTTTTAGTTTAGCTATAGCATCTAGATGATTCTAGCCCTTAATCTATCCATACAATAAAAAAATTCTATAACATAAAAATAAAAAAAATAAATAAAACGAAGCAAAATTACGATTAAAACAAAGATTAAAAAACTACGGGAAAACATATGATTTTCTTATTCAAGATAGTTTTAACAACAACCTTTATACTGATAACATGACTTTTTTTCTTCGAATTATTATTCTATTTTTCCCTCACACTATCAAGATCTGACCATTTTTGTCAAACAACAAATTCTGCCTCTTTATGAGCCAGAATGCTATTGTTGATTTCTGTTTAATATCCCCTTCAAAGTTTTGTATCTTTAGAGGAATCCTTATCCACTAAATCCATACAAGATTATATATTCATTTCGTACAACGCACCTTATTGATAAACTGTGACAACATTAATAGAAGTACCATTTTGGATCTTCAATGATGAAATTTCTTGGGTGTTTATGACGTGGTCAAAAATAATCAAAAGACTTGTTGACAATAGACGTATTAGGGCTTTTGTTTGTGTGAGCAGTGTTAGAGTTAGGATCTTGGTTTCGTACGTTGACCTAAATTGTTAGTACTTTTAGCAGTAGTTGGGTTAGCCATTTTATAGAGACTAGAGCTCCAAAATGAATTGTTTTCACCTTCAAATGCTGTCTTCTTTGAGCTTGCTGTCGTCCCTTAGGCTCGCCGTCGTGGTGCTCTTCTACCATTAGCTTGCTTCTCCCTGCGCAAGTCTCCTTAGTCTCTTTGATGGTCTTACCTGGTTAGTGATAGAGAAAGAGAGATTATTCTAAAATTTGATACTACTGAATCTGAAATCGGAAATAGATGAGTAGGAATAGACGAGAAGAACAAACTTCTTTTTCAACATATATATATATATTTTAAATCTTTTGTTTTTTTAATGCTTTTAAGAAATCAATTTAAAAGGGTAAAATTAAGAATTCACTATCCAGAAAGTGAGCTCAATGTAGCAGAATGATATTTTTAAAAACTTTAAGATATCTTATTAATGTTTTCTAAACAGCATTGTATTGGTATGATGTTACGTCAAAACACATGGTACCAAAATAAAAAAAAAAAATCTTAAAAAATGAATGAATCTTATAATAGAGGTAAAATTGACAAATTAAATATTTAAGATTAAATATGGCCTATTAATTATTGATTTTTATATTGTCCTATTTATTTCTAATGATTTTAACAATTGATCTATTTATTATAATTTCTCCATCTTTGAGGTATGAATTTTTATTTGCTTTTCCGACTTTATTCATTTTTTTTTCTCTTTTTGTGGCATATGTCACACGAGAAGTTGAAAGTCAAATGTTGTAGCTTTAAAAGTTTTACAATATAACATATTTTTGTTTATACTATAATACGTGAGAGCTTTATATTATTTTAGCTCAAACTCAATTTAGACTCCTTTTTCAAATTCCCTGAAAATCTTAAATGCATTTCATTTTAAAGCTGCATGCTCTCAGCTAGTCTTCACTTTGATTCAAAACCTTGAAACGAGTATTACACTAATGATGTCTCTTAAAAAAGCATTCGCTAGAAATTGTTTAGAAAAGCATATACATACGTTTGTAGTCTCATTACAATATTCTTCTACACATGCAATTTTTTTTAAAATTGCAGTTCGAGAATTTACATTTTTTTATTTTAAATATTAAAAATAGGAGTATGGATTCATCCTCGAGCTATTCCTACAATCACTACATCTACATTAAAATTGTTGCAGGAAGCCAGAGCCGCTTGTAAAGGAAAATACTACAGTAATTCTCATAACTGCTATTTAAAACTTGTACGAGTAATTGGGGTGTATAGAAGCCGGTCCAAAAATATATATTTTTTGGTTAACATGAAATAATTTGCACTAAAAAGTCCCTTTTGTTTTCAGTAGACCTCTTCTAGCTAGTAGACACGAAAAAGGAACGAACTTGATCATTGAAGTTGAAGGTTTTTTTGAGGTTACAACAGCTTAAAGAAGAAGAAGGAGGGGAAGAAGAGAGAGGACAGAATAAAACAAAACAAAAACCGATGTTGCGTGAACACTATCTAACTTACCATGATGAAAAATGTCCCAAGATACTGAAAAATGGAGACAAAGAGAGAGGACAAAACAAAACAAAACAAAATGAAAATCGATTTTGCATGAACGCTATCCAACTTACCATGATGAAAAATGTCCAATGATACTGAAAAATGCATGCACACTTGCATACCATCCATTACCCAAAAAAAAGTTCTTTCTCATCTTGAATACCCCGCAAGGAGCATTCTTCGCTTATCCAGTTGGGGTTATAGGATCACTTTTTCATTCAGCTGGAAACACTTTTTGATACTATGCTTTCATTCCTTATGGTTGAAGCGTTGAATTAAGACCTTATTTATTGGAATTGGACTCCCTTATTAACCAATAGGAGCAGCATTTTTTTAATGATGATTCTTTATATGAGAGTATTTAATTTTTTTCGCGATTCAATTTTTTCTTCTTAGTATTCAATCTTATACATTGAGCTGATACGTAGGACATCTTGGAAAAAGCATTTCATGAGTTTTCGTGTCTCAGCAAGTTGGCAGGTGGCTATAATAAGCAGTCACATGAGGCAGGGATTCCAACTAACCTTCAGCTGCTGCTTCTAATCCTCCTCTTTGCTGACTCTACAAGCCAATTCACGGTATGGCTCCAGGGCCTTCACACAAGTTTTTCTACAATAGTTTCCAACCATCTTAATCAAAGATCCTTTTCAAGATATGATCATCGGATCTTCTTTTGTGTAAAGAAGAAGAATTTTACCTGCCCTTTGGGTTCATTCCTCAGCGGAACCAATAAATGTTGGTGTCTTTGGCAAGGACATCCAGCTTTAGCATCCCCATAGCACCGCATCTGGACTTTGTATATCATCTCCAGCTCAAGCTTCACACTGATGCAGAAAGCATTCAACAGTTTCGACCATATCTTCACCTGCATTTTCAATTGAATACAAATGGTTACGGTGGTCAATACTTCATTCGTTGCAGGCTTCAAGCTTGCTCAATAAGTTAGTCCTATCACAAACATACATATGTACCTGGCGAAGAGCTAGATTAGCACCCTGCTGGTGGTTCGTCCTAGACCACTGAACAGCATCCATTATGACATTCCAGAGAATTCTCACAACCTCAATGTCTGGCAATTTGTCATCTCTCACACGCTGCTTCACGGCTTCTATGACTTCAGATATGTCAGTTTCCTCTCTTATCCAAGTTGTCAAGGCAGATTTCACATCCTTGAGCTTCAACTTCATTTTCTTCGCGTTGTATTTAACCAATGATACCAGCACTTCTTTACTGACATTGGCAATTGTTTCACTGATAAGTTCCAACATTGTAGGTTGTAAAAGAAACATGCTATCTCGTTGTAATTAACGAGATGAAAACTTATAGCATTTTGGGGACAAAACTGGCTGATGACAAGCATATCAATATCTACTCGGTGAGAAGACCAAATACGATGCAATCATTAATCAAGTATCATTTCAAAATAAAAAACAAAACTAGTTGAAAGAATGTGTGAACTTGAACAGACAACAGCAAAATAAGGGGAAAGGGTAACGTGTAAAGAAAAGAAAAGGAGCAAGGAGGTAGGAAAACACTTGAACAGGTGGGAAAGGGAAACAAACATCCCTTTTCCTTTCCCTTTCCCGTCATGTAAAAGTGCCCTAAAGGAAAAACTAACACCTTTTCTGGTAACCAAACATTTCTGATAAGGGACAGAAAACACAAGTTTTCAATTAAAAAAAATTCATATCAAAATAAGTTCCAAGAAGTCATCTACAACCAAAAATAGTTATAACAGTCAGCGAAGACTTACTTGAAATGTTCAAAGAATCCTTCAGTAGATGGCATCGCAGATGGGAAGAATTCAAGAAGACTATTTGTCGGTCATAATTTGAATACCACTGTACATTTAGACGCACATGAAAAAAAATAACAAAAAGGATATTGGGGCACCAAGTAACTTCAAAGGGAGCAGAAACAAGAAGAACAATAGAGGTGGTGTTAATGCAATATGCTTGTTTGTTTGTCACTAGGTATAACAAAGACACCTTTAACCCGCCAAGGAAGGGGGTTGGAATAAGGCTTCCTGCCATCAGGAATGATGGAATGACGCCAGCCAGAGATCAAAAGAGTGCTCGATCGACACCAAGGGAACACCGATACAGGCATGAGCACGGTCCAAGTACGTTATGGGTATGGCCCATTAGTAGATAGGCCATAGGTTATGTTTGACGCTACAAAAATTAAATGGGTCAGACCTAGCACAGCACGATAAATAAATAAGTCAGTCCAGGCACAATGTAAAGTATGCTTATACCTAAATTAAACGGGCTGAATCAGGCTGGGCTGCCCATTTGATATCTCTATTTCTGGCATAATAGGTTAGGGCATCCCGACACTTCTATGGTAAATTAGGTGCAATCTGCTTATAATCTTCCTTTGTAACATGTTTCTGAATTGTGTGAATCCCATCAAATGGCAAAGAGCTATCAATAACCATTTTCTTTGTCTACTTCTCGTGGTGAGCAGTCCTTTGCTCTTGTAGATTCTACTACTACTGCTATTGTTGGCGGAGCCACGTTGAGCTAAGGGTGGGGCAGCTATCTCCTAAACTTCTTTTAATATATTTATATATATATATATATAAAATTTTATGAAATTTTATAAAATAGTATTCTATCCCCCTCCTTCTTCTTCTGCATCTCCTAAAATTATATTTCGTCTCCTAAAATTGATTTCACCCTTCACGTCATTATTTCAATCACACCTCCACCTCTTCATTAATTTTTCTAACTCCGTTCCCAACTACTACTACTAGAGCTTCATTAGAACAAGAAAAGAAGAATGAGCTTCATTAGAACAAGGAAAGAAGCTACGCGCCACGAATAGAGGAAAAGCCCTTAGGGATAGAAGCAAAACATTAGCTTACAATTAACAAAACAAGGACTAGCAATTTACTGCCAGATATAAAAGACAAATTCTACGCAATAGTGAATAATTAATATATAACAAACACATAAACCTAACTGTCAACTGTCAACTGTCAAATGCCAACTGTCAACTTTCATATTCATCACAACCATAACAATAAGCAATCATCAGGAACCAGATGATACCAGACTATTTTCAATTGCAAACTTTTCCTATTTTTTAAATTTTGATAAAATGGGAGACGATAGTGTATTTGCTTTTGCTATTAACATCTATCTCCATATATAACTGATTGATTTTGCCCGATCAAGTAGTATAATTAAAGCTTGAAAATTTCAGTAAATGACTTGCTTTTGACCAGTAGGAACTAGTTTTACATTGTAAAAAGAGTGATAAAGTTTACAATGTTAATGAGACCAGGCCAAATTCCTTTAACCTCCTCTCCAAGAACACTAAGATTTGTCTCTGTATGAATCCTGGATTGAAAATTTAAAAACTATTAAAAAAATAAAATCGATGAGTATTATGAAAACTACGTACTTGATCCAACAAGAAATCAAAAGAATTCTATGTGTTGTTAGCATAGGAAAAATTATTCAAACATTCAATATTATATACGTTGAACTATATATTTATAAAATTTTATACGTGAACAAATTGAATAATACAAGGCATAAACATTATTACATCTATGGACAAAAAAATATTATATGTGCCGGTGCCAGACTCAGAGTGCTGTTTGAATAGTACTCTTATACACACACATACATATATATATATGAAACTACTTGACGGAAAAAGGTACCCTTCAGAAAGTAGAAAATAATTTAAAATCAAAATCAATCGTATATGCATAAACTTTTTAGTTTGGTTATAGTGTCTGGATAATTCTAGTCCTGACTTGTCCACGTATTAAAAAAAAGTCTTATTATAAATCTATATAAAATAAAAAGTCAACAAAAATAATAATAAAATCAAAATGCAAATAAAATTGAGTAAAACAGCCGAGAAGCAACCCATTGAAAAACTTAGGATTTTCTCATTTAAAAACCCCTTTTACTGCAAGTTCTATGTTGGTAGGATAACTTTTTCTTCTCTGGAATGTGTTTAATTTTTGCCTCTATTATATCAAGATCTTTTTATTTTTCTCGAGAGCCAAAACAACAGTGTTAACTTCTTTACGAGCCTATATTTGACTGTTGATTGTTGAGTTTTCTCACAAATTCTCCTTGTAATGGTTTTTTTTTTTTATCATTTGTTGAAAGCCGTGCATATAACGTTAATACACTTCAACTACGTTTGTAATATAATCGCCATTGAGTTTCTCGTTATAATTAACTATAAATAATTAGATTCACAAAAAATACTTTCAGGAGAACTTGGGTTGAGCTTGTATGAATGAAACTTTGGAAAATAACTTGGTTTATAGTTTTGAATATTACGTTCCAAACCATTTTTTAAAGTTGTTTTTTCTCTCAAAGATTTGAATTTTTGTTAAATTAAACGTATGAACGCAACGGGTTAAATTGGGCCATACTCCACAGTGTTGCTGACCTCTAACATCTTATCACCAATGGGCTTGCCCCTTTTGTTTGTGTAAATCTCCAGTATGTTAAATTTTTTTGTTTTTTTTTTAATGGGTATGAATTTAAAAAACAAAGAAAAGTTAAATTTATTTATTAAAAATTTATGTGCGTGTGTAATTACCTCTGCGAATTACGTTATGTAGACTTTACAATGATATATTCTTAAAAAAAATTGAAAAAAAGAAAGAGAGAACTAGTACTACAAAATGTAATGGTTAATAATGATTCCTCGGTATTGATTATTATTTGATGTACAACCTTGCTTTTCACATGGAATTTTCATCTTTGGAGACAGGTAGCTATTAATAAGAGAAACAGTACATATTGAATCTTGATGTTATTGTACCAGTACATTATTAGGATGGGAAAAGAGAAAAGAGGAAAAAAATGCATCTATTTGGGTGGCGCGGTTCAAACCAACAAAATGCTAATGTATTTAGAAACTTAGTTAGAACTAGTAATTTAGAATAAAAAACTATAACAGATAAGAATTTTACTTTTACTTTACACGGTAGCATGTGAAAGTTTTACACTGTAACATTTAGAATTAATAAGTTTTAATTGTATTGTCTCTAACATATTATAGTATTTTGAGTTTAAACTCTTAATTTTTAATTATTTCCTGATATTGGAGTGCTTGAGCTTCTAGAACATTATTTAATTAGTTTAATATATGGTTTAGGAGAAACATGGGTTTGACAGAATCCTGAAAACCGCCTAAGAATTGGGGTGTACTATCCTCAAAGACTAGTCTTTTGATTGGGCCAATGTCAAATCCAATAAAGATTATTTTGTCATCCAAATGTTGAAACCGCCTTTGAAAAGATTCACTTGTTTCCCACAGCAATTTGTGAAGCAAAGAATGACGTTTAGCCGTAGTTTGGACCAATGCCAAGCTATAGAATGGATGTTTCCACCCAAAAAAAATAATTAACAAAATAAAAAACAAAAAAGTTGTAGAGTGGATGCAAAAAAAGATCAGTCTTTCTTGGACAGGACCTCCTGGTTTGAACAAGTTAGGTTTGGCTCAAGTCAAGCCGACTCGTTCTTTAAAAAAAATATTAAAGTGATTCGTTTTGGAAAAAAGTTATTTAATAATATTAAGTGATTTGCTAATTATTCTTAGATATGGGCGCATGTAATCCTAAGAGTCAAATTAATCAAATCTAGAAGTACATAAAACTTTAGCCATTTTATTATTTATTTTTTTTTTGAAAGGAGCAATTTTTTAGTTATATATACAAATATATGTATATGTACCACATTTAAATGTGTATATTTATATAGGTATTATGTTAATTTTCGACAGTAAAGTGTTAACTCGACACTTTAAAAAGGATATTTCCATTTTTCTCCCCAATTCCTCGGGAGATTAACGAAAAGCTAGCTAAAAACATTATATCTTGCACCACTAGCAAAACTTCTCTTGCAAAATATGAAACATACATAATTGTTAATTCTCTCGTATCCCATAAATCCTGATCAATACTGTTTTTCAAAGCATATATTTTCAATTTTTTTGCATGCATGCACATACATACATAAATGTGTATACACACGCTAGAGAACACTCGTCTTACATTCTTCTATATTTTGTTTGCTTATTCTTAGAGCGGGTTTATTTTGCGTAAAACAAAAAAGAAAGTTGATTCCTTTCATATCTAATCACATGTTTAATTTACAAAATCAATAATAAAGAAAATATTATTTAAATTATATCATCCTCAATGTAGAGAACGAGAAAAGAAAAATATATCATCCTCATATCTTTAGTATTAATTCTTGGTTAAAGAAAACAATGTCAAATTTACTTAAGTTATACTCTCCACAAATTCACATGTTAGAGACAAACACTACTTAATTGAAAGATAATCTGGTTATAATTAAATTATGAGAATTTTATACCCTTAATAAATTTACATATTGCATCATTAAGTATTGATTCTTGATCAAGAGAATAATGCCCAATTCACTTCTATACCCTCTATAAATTTGAGTGATGATCCAATAATCATATAATTGATTAATTAAAGACAATTTAGTAATTACATCTATCTAATATATAATATTCTTATTTCTAAGTTAATTTGTAAACACTAGAAAACAGAACTCAATTGTTTCACATTCCACCGTAATAAATAAGTAAACGTTATAAAATGAATCAATGATATTTATTCTTATTCATCTGTGTTCCTTTTAATCGCGTTATCTTTTTTTATTACATTTCTTTGTCATTAATTTGATAAACATGCCGATGTTTACGTGGTACTTCTTCTTGTGTTGTTAATTATTTGCAATAGTTGATAACAATAATTAAAAGAATTTCTCTTCCTGAATAGTTGTGATTTGAACGGGGGCTTTATAAAAAACTCATAGATAGATGATCATTAGGAGAAAATAAAATTGCCCACAGGAACAACAAGAAAATCATCATTGCCGTACTAGGTCAGTTCAATAAGATTTGCAAAGGTGGCCTGTGGACCCTTCTCTTTTTTTATTATTATTTTGGTTCATCGTTGTACCCTTTTAATTATGCATATCACCACATTATAAAGACGTTCAAAACAAAGCAACTGTAAGGAAAAAAAAATTAAAAGTATCTTATCTTTCTCTATCTGTAAAAATATTCACACGAAAAATGCATAATATATATTTTCACATGATCATGATATATTCATGTTCATCTACTACTTTTCTCTATTTTCAAGTCTTTTTGCTCTCTTCCTTGATCTGTTTTCCTTACCCAATTTAAGCAAATTGAACGCTACGTGTGAGCCATAGCAATTTATAATGAATGCACAAAATTTTGCTTGTTGAGACTTCAACCTATATATATATATGTATGTATGTATGTATATTTGTGTATTAACTTATACGTAGTAGTACTATTGGCATTTACAGCTCCAACTGATTTTGATAACACTCATGGGTTACATGCGCCAATCTCTTGGCTGTCAAAATTACACGCTCAGCTACAATATATATTCTCAAATGTATTTGGTCCATAATTGTCAACATATTTGTTACGCCCTGAAGTACGGGAGGTGATATGGCATATTAATTAAGGTAATTAAGTAAAAATTTAATTAAAACATAAGTTAAAGATTTAATTAATTATGAAAAATGTGACATAAAACTTCTTAAAACAATTATTATAATAATAAAACAGACAGACGAAAAATAAAATAGAATAAAATAAAACAAGGAAAAGGGAATACACGTTGGGTCCTATCGGGCCTACAACTTATGCACACACATAATAGCATTTAAATTACAACTACAGTTCAACATAGAAAAGAAGTTAAAGTGATACATGCCTTGTTTGATTAATACAAAGAACCAACTCGGGGTCTTCTACTGCTCATGAGTCTGGTTGGTGGAATCTCTGTCAATCCTAAGCTAGATTCTACCTAGGGGAAAAAGGGTTAAAAACAGATAAAAAGTGAACAGAAGGCTCAGTAGGACTATGCTTTAAAACAGATAAATAATTTAAATATAAAATTTATCATTCAAGAAAAAAAATTAGAAAACAGAATTAAATAGAAAAATTCATTTAAGTTAATCTTATCAAAAATCAGTTCATCCAGAAAGTACCTTTTTATCTTTCTTAGGTAAACCATAAGTATTACCACCGAAATGGCCTAGCTGGGTTTCGTGACTTGCCCCAAGGTCGCACGCTACACGACCCAATCTCTGAATATGGCATCATGCCCTTATGTTCTTTTCTATTATTATTTAAAACCCATTTACCAACTGTATTCTTTTACGTTCATTATGTGGTTTATTGTGTACATTATATCATTACTCAACAGTACTGAAAATAACTAATAAAATCTTCTTTAAAACCTTCATTGAAAACACTTTGAAAGAAATCATTTTTTTTAGGCCAAGATCTTTTTAAAACAGGGTTACCAAATAAGGGGTAGAAGTCCTACCTCAATGTCCTGTGCCGATGTTCAATACCGCAGTCCCAGTCCGTTATTTGTTAGCTCCATGAAACCACGAACAACCTTAAATGTAAACTAAGTTTGTCAGTACCTAGCTTAGAGTTTTCTACACTACTAAGCTATCTCATGGTGTCTGAGTGTATCATTTGTGTTTATAAAACCATATTATACAGCTAAAATCTCAATCTGGGTTTGAAATCGTAAAAACGGGTGAAAAAGGACAAATTTTTATGAAGCTCGATCAGCCTACCGATTCCCTTGGTCCGGCCTACCGAACTGTGTAGTTCAGCCTACTAGCAATCAGGACTAGCCTGCTGAACTGTTTTTAGGTTCGGCTTGCCGAAGGTATGAGTCCGGGCTACTGGACTCATGAATCCGGCCTACAGAACTTCAAGTTCAGCCCACCAAACTGGAAAATTTTAAAATTTTTCAAAATTCAAGTCTCAACCTCCTTGAGCTCGGATATTCATTTTCAACTTGTTTTCTCAATTTCCAGGCATGCAAAACACTCATACATGGTAGAAAAACATAGTAGAACACTTTTAGACTAATTTAAACAAGATTTGCATAGAAAATTTCAATTAAATCCAAAAATGAGAAAAATAGAGAAAATAGAAAAACTTGATTTAAATCCGTTTTTTATCAAACCAAGCCTAGATTCTAAATGTTTTAGGCTCCACGAGCTTAAATTCAAGGTTTTCTAAGCTCAAGAAGGCTTGGATTTCAAAATGCTAAGAAAATTGAAAAATTTAGAAAAAGTTTAGAATTTAAAAATTAACCTTGAATCTAAGCTTTAAAATAAGTTTGAAGTAGCTTAATCATGTTCTCTGACCTCTAATCCAGCTAAGAATCAAAGCTTGAGTTTAAAATTTGGAATCAAACGAGAGGGAAGAGAGAAAGAGAGAGGCAGTGAGAAAGAGAAAGACGAAATAATGAGAGAGAGTGTGTGTGTGTGTGTTGAGAGTGAGTGAGGGAAGGAGAGGGAGAGAGAAATAAATAGAAAGGGGAGGAGAGCAAAACTAGGAAGCACATGGTTTTCCAAGGTGCGACTTGTTGGTCATTTGGCAATTTCTTTTGTTCCAAAAATTCAAAATAACAAATTAAAATAACTAAAATGATTTAAAATCAAATTAATTAGAAAATCATTGCAAAATGTTTAGATTAAAATCAAATTACAATTTAGCACACTAATCCACCATCTTCTACAATAATATCACTTAATTAATTTCATAGCGTTACAATATTATTGCTGTTAAAAAGTTTGATCATTATATAGGCCTATTTAGCAAAGCTTCTTGAAAGTTGCTTTAGGTTTTGTGGATTAAAAGACGCTTCCAAAAGTAATTTGATAATTTGTGAGAAGTGCTTTTACTCTTTAGAAAAGCTTCCAATTAAAAATACAAAATATGGTTTCTAAAAAAACTCCTCTAAAATATACCTTGGAACCCCTACTAAAGTTTGAACAAGATATTTTATATTTTATTATAATATTTTTGTTGCTTTAAAAATCATTTTAATTTATTTAAACTGTTTTATAAATATAGTCTTAAACACTTACTAAAAAAATACATACAGTTTTTACTTATTTTCTTTTTCTAACCAAAAGCACAAGTGAAAACTGTCAAAATGGGCCTATAGCATGCTCCTTTACCATATAACTTTTCCTGATTTTGTTTAAAATTAACAAAGAAAAAAAAAAGATCAAACAAAATTGTCTGCCATCTCCTTTTTTTCTTCTATTTTTTGTCAATTTTTTAGTCCGGAGGTGAGAGTTTGGAGATTTGGGAAGTAGAGTGCAAAAATCATGGTAGATATATTCCAAGTTGGAAAACAACATATTAACCACGTTTGAACTTTCCAGCTAGCTCTCCAAATCAAATTGTTAGGTGGGCTAACCGGTAGTGGTTCCTTGTTAAAGTGGTTAAAAAAATCCCACTAATATACAAGCTATAACATTAGAAGGATGTGAAGCCCCTATCAAATTAGCTTTAATTAAATAATCTGTCGCTATTTTAATACTAAATAGTAAATATCAATAGCAATTGGAACACATGGGTGCACGCCAACTTAATTATAGAATTAATCAGATATTGATCATGACACAAGTAATTAATAATATCTAGCCCCAAAAGTGGTGTATGACATAGTCATATATATATATATATATATATATATATATATCCACTAGTATCAACTTGTAGGGGTGCACAAAAACCGCCCCGCAACCATCGGCCGCCCGCAACCGCCCTCGGCCCGCCCGAAAAAAAAGACTATGCGGGTTCAACCCGTCCATTGGCGGGTTCAACCCGTCCATTGGCGGGTTCAACCCGCCCGCCTACATATGTTGGCGGGCGGGTATGGTTTTAAATTTTAGGGGGCGGGTTTAACCCGAACCCGCCCGCCTAATTCTTAAAAAAATATATATATATATTAATCTAAACCTTTCACACTCCTCATTCTTTAAAAAGAAAAAAAACATTTGACTTTGTTCATCATTTCATCTGTAGTATCATGTTATTTCGAACCCAATGAACAGGTTTATGGAAGAACAAGAATTCTTGACTTTGTTCATCACTTCATATGTAGTTGATGTTTCTTGTTGCAATGAATGATTATGTTTCTTAATTTGTTGTGAATATGGTTATTGTCAAACTTGGTTGTTGTTGAGAATGCATCATACATTATCGTCTTATATTTTCTACAAATTTTCTTCACTTTTTTTTTAATAAAAAAGAGCTCAAAAAATTATATTGTACATTAGTGTAGACCCAACCCGCCCGCACCCAAACTGAAACCGCCCGCCACTCTATGGGCGGTTTGTGGGTTGGTTAATCGCCAACCCGTCACTTAAAAAAACCAACCCGCACCCGTCCAAAAACCGCAAACCCGTCCGTTGTTCACCCCTATCAACTTGTGCTATATATATATCCACTAGTATCAGCTTGTGCGCCACACATATATATAACACATGTCTTGCTTTGAATTAATTAACAATGGAATTTAATGGTAAAAATCTTAAGAGTAACGATCTCTCAACCGACGAATCTAACTAGCCCAATTATATAGGTAAAGTATCTAATACATGTATATATGCCAGCTGGGATTTGATCTTTTTCTCTGTCCTTTTTCCATACATAGCTGGGATCGCTTTTGTATAAAGCAAACCCAGCTTTAAGGGAAAGTGAAGATATCAAGGTAAATGTTTATTTATATTCATATATTGTCAATTAGCGCGTGAAACCAAATTATATATGCTCATATAATATAACTGGTATCTGAAAAAAAAAAAAAAAAAAATCTCTAGTACATGGGATTGATTAGGGCCTCTGTGCGTGTTGTGGTTTCATGGCATGGCATGATACATGCTCGACGTTGTGTACGTACTTCCAATTTTTTGTATACAAGTGCATATATCAAGTTGGTGGAGCTTAATCAAATGTCTTGACTAATTATTATGTTACATATAATAGGATTTATTATCAGAAAGAGACGTAAAAGGTTGAGTGGTATACAATTTTCTCTTGTAATTTTTTCTTCATTATAATATATTTTCTGCGACAGTTAAATATTAGCTTTTATATTAAAGATAAACTACTATAAATTTTGTGTATTCGTTTATGGTTTTATTTGCTTTTAATATATTAGATTCAATGCTTCTAACTGTTAACAATATACATATATATAGTTCATTTGCACCATCATATATCATATATCATATATCATGATATAATTGGTTGAATCACATTAGATAGTAACAAAGAACTTAAATATATAACATTTATCATTAGTTAATAAAAAACTTGAGAACTCACATTCACGGGAATCAAACCCATATGTACTGTGTGTTTGTGTGTGAAAGTTGTGGAAATCAAAGCGATAGAAGCATATTATTGCCAAACTAAAGTTAAAACTATTAGGATGCATGGTCAATTTGAAAGGCTAATTGTGCCACCAATTTCCACTTACCATCTTAATCATAACGTTGTTTACTTGATGATTAAGTGTATCAAACTAGGCAATTTGTTTACGTTAGTTGATTTAAAAAAAGTAATTGATAGACAAATTATGTGGCTGCAGTTTAGTTTATATATATATATATATATAGACACACACACACACAACTTGCTTGAAGAATTTTAAAAATAAAGCCGGCATGTTTTACGTGTGTGCTACCTGCCTTCGCTATCACGAAGAGAAGTTAAGAATGCATTCCAATGCCTTGGAAGGTCAATTATTTATTAGTATTAACATCTTTTTCATTTACAAGTTGTTACCAATTTATATAGATTAACTTATCTCCCACACATATAAAAAGGCTCTTATGGCATTATGTGCATGGACATAGCCGTACGTACACTAATTAATCACCCGTTTAAGTTTTGTTACAAATATAGTACTAAACAATATACAAACAATTATGCTCAGAAAGGGATGGAAAGTAAAGCCTTGTTCATGTGAAAAATTGGCAAAACTAAATATTTGAGGAAAAGAAATTGGTCAAAAACTCTAAGAAATTTTTTTTATCAACTTAGAGCTCGTAGCGGTAATCAAGAGTTCTAAATTGAGGAAATAATACTCTTCTTTTCTTGTATGTTGCTCATTTGTAGTTTTTTATTTTACTTTAATTTAGTTTGTTGGACAGTGTTAATTTTTTATTAGATTTTTATTTCTTTATTTTAAAAATGGTGATCTTGCAGTGGTAAGGTTTTGCTTACGTTGCATATTGCTTTCTCGATTATCTGTAAGTGTTATTCTTGCATAGGAGTCATGCTAATCTCTCTATCTTGTTCCAATGTTATCGGAATGTTCTTAAAGAACGGTACATGAACTTAAACTAAAATAGCCCTACCTTCTTTTTAAGTTACAATAAGTAAGGAAAAAATAATGTTTATTTATTTAGACGCAATAATAGTCTGAATAGTCTCTGAAAAGAAAGAAGCAAGTTGGAGATATTCATCTTTTCTATACCTTCTGTTTTGAGTTAATTTAAAATCTATATATTTTATTTTTTATCTTATCAAATATATATCTTCATATTAAATTTAATACACAAATCTATTCCTTACCTTAATCAATAATTGATTTTTACTTTTAAAATTACCCTTAAGCGCTAAAAGAGAGAAAAAATTACAACTTTCAAACAATAAGAAGAAAATAAATACAAAATATAGAAAAAAAACCTATTTTTAGGGTCCATTTTGAAGTCAAAAAGTTTAGTATAAATTTTCAAAATATTTATCCTTTTATACCATCTATTTTAAGTTAATTCAAATATATACCTTTAGTTTTGAATTTAATCAAATTTATACCTTCAGATTTGATTTAATACATAAATTTATATCTTTTCCAATCAATATTAAATTTTGACGCAAAAATTAACTAAAATACTGTCAAATTGAAAAATAAAGAATTTATAATTTAAGAAAATATATACTAAGGGTTTTGACTTCAAAAATATATAAAATACTCTAAAAAATATGTGTTTTGTATTTTTTTTATTTTTCTTTTCTTTTTATTTTTGAAAATTTTAATTTTTCTCTATTTTACTTAATTAAAGATAATTTGGTCATTTTAAAGGTCAAAATCAACTATTGACTGAAGTAAAGTACAAATTCGCGTGTTAAATCTAATCTGAAGATATAAATTCGATGAGATCTAAAACCAAAAGTATAGTGTTTGAATAAACTTAAAATATAAGATATAAAAAGACAAATAACCCTAAATTTTTTTAAAAACTTTTAAAGTTCTATTATTTTTTAATTTGAAGATATTTTGGGCAATTTTTAAGTGAAAATAGAAACTTGATTGGAAAAATATATAAATTTATGTATTAAATCTAATGTAAATGTGTAAATTTGATGAGACAAAAACCTAAAAGTATATTGTTTAAACAAACTTAAAATATAATGAATAAAAAGGTAAATAACCCTTTAAAATTTTTTTGCTTTAAAATTGAACAAACCTAGCCAACTTGCATAGTCTATAACATGATTTATATCTAAGGCTGCCCAAATCGATGTTTGGCCATCGGGGAAAAAAACCGCAGTAAATTTTTGTAAAAATTACCTCCATTTGCTATCTCTTTTAATTAAAAACCTATCGGATAAACCTAGCTAGATAATTAATACTTTAGTTTCTAGTGATTTGACCAGCACCAATTTGGGTCAAATTGATTTTCAAACAAATGAAATGCATATAGAAAATTAATATCAACAATAATTCCCAACGCTATGGAAGGCTAGTGTCTTTAATTTGTACTGAGCTATAGATATATATATATATATATATATATATATATATATATATATATATATATATTCGCTCAATCATTTTTTAAATTATTAATTGGTGACTCAATATGAATCACACACTTCCTCTAGTCTCTCCTCCAATATTCTTAAGATTTACGTTACATATTGTAGGTTAGGTATATTTAGGTTTCAATATGAAGGAAAATAATGATTGTAAAATACTTAAGACTTTAGGGGAAGCATGGTCCAACTTGCATGCTCTAAAAAAAAGCCTACAATATTACCTTAGGCTGCGCAAATTGTTTGGCTCTCAGCAAGCAAAAAATCTAGTATCTGATAAAATCTAACTAGAAACCTACTGTATAGATCTAGCTAAACGCTTTTCCAACCTTTATATGACACCACTTTCATTCAAATTTATCTTGAATTAAATATACAAATTAACATGCATTAATATCTACAGTTTCCAACTGATTTCCACGAATATCCTTAGCAGTTTCAATATAGTTTATTTACATGAATAAATTATCTCCTTGCTTAGGCTTAAGAGATGATGGGCATGGACCTGGTACATGCGATTTAATAAGATCTGATATGATACACAAAATTTATCATTCTTTATAATCACTAAATTAAGCTACTATTGTTAGAAAAATAGTACGCAACGGAAATTAAAATTTTTATACTAGAGTATTTTTTAAAACACAAGTTTGACACACTATATGTATAAACTAATCGGATCTTACTAACCTCATTTGTCGAAGAGCACCTGCAATCAGTGTAGAGAAAAACGTTTCAGAAGAGCCTCAACCAATTGGTCTTCTTTGTTATTCTCTATCCATAATAGAAGTATGTGTGCGCGCACTTCGTACAGTTCTTCTTGGTGACTCTCCATCCAACCAATTGAGAAAACCCAAGACTAAGGTTCATGATTTGCGAACAATAACTCTTAGGGAGTTTCAGAGACTCATAGACTAGAATGCTCACTCTTAATTCCTCAACTAATCTTAGTAACTATGAGTCTCACTCCCTATTTATAGAGGTTGGACCTAGAGGTTATTCCTTATCAGATAAGACCTCAAAAATTCAAATCAAAATCAAAAACTGATAAAAATTACGTCTAAAAATGCGTGATCAAAAATCGTTCGGTTGGTATACCGAACTGGCAGATTGGCCTGCCAAACTTACTCCATCGGCAGGTCGAATCTGAAGACTGGAGTTTGACGTGCCGAACTTACAATAAATTATCCATGCAAATCTTTTATTTTTCACCCAAGATTCTTTGGATAAAGCCTCTGTTTTAATTCAAATAACCCAATAGAGAAGTTATCTGATTAAAACAACCATATTTAGATAATCTCTAGGAAAATAAATATTCCCGATAATTCAACAAGTTTATCTTGAATTAATTTACAAAATTAATTCAACCGATAAATAGACATGAATTATCTGATCCTATCGAATTTTAGCCAATCTAATAATTTAACATAAGTCACCAATTTATTGAAAAAAGCACGCCGTATCGTTACAAGATTTATTTTAAGCTAGTAAATGGGACCTGATGGACCTATATAGTTCAAGCTCCTGATAATTATGAAACCCAATATCCCTGATATATATTTCACAATTACTAACATAATGCTACTCCACTAAAAGCTTTCAGCTGCACTCTCGAACAATATAGATTTACGAAGCCTGAATAGCTAAGTCTCTATGACATATCATAATGTATCATATCCCCATAGGATTATCCATAATTGGCTTAAGGATAAATTCTGTCTTACCTTCCCAATTATTTTTCTCTTACGTTCCATTATCTCACCATCGAAAAACTTACCATCCAAAGACAGTATACCATTCGGTTACACTTATGTATCCAAATGGTTGAGCGTTCTAGTTTTCTAATTACAAGATAACACATATAAGAGGATATCAACTACTCTTAAAGATGAGCTATGGATTCTATATTTGTGAATAACAAGTCTACATTATCAAGAGTCATGTCTCCAACGTACGGCATGCGTACCAACATAAATTATGGATGTCACCCTTTAGTACATCAAAAGATATAAGTTAAGACAACATGCCCACTATTCATCTTAGGATTAAGATACAACATATATGATTGTCTAAATTGAATTGATTTGCCAAGATAGAATTATTAATCCAAGTCAATTACACTTAATGTCCTGATTTAATACATCGTCACCTATGACAATTTACCAATGTTTCTATTCTCGGAGTCTACCTCTGATGGCCAAGACAAACTATCTCCAATTAGGGATATAGACAACATAACAATCTTTGCATGAATCAAGTGCTCAACTTTATTCCCTCAATTGCGGATCTTATGATTCAGACTGTCACCTTTAATATAATGTCTTCCGCATAATCTGTCATCATATGCCTGATTCTAAAAGCTTAGACCGACAGTCTCAGATTTTTATTTGCTTACCATACATCCAACAAATATGAACGTAAAGAGGATAATAATTTGGTATATAAATAATAAATAAACTCTTTATTGATAAAAATGTCTCCAAAAACATATTACATCTTTACTTCTTAGGGCATATATGTCTAATAACTATATAAAAGGATCTTATGAGCTTATATTATTTGGCTCCTAATATTTAATTCAATCAAACACAACCACTTTGATACAATGAATTAAATATTAATTTTTCTAGACATGAAATTGCACTCCAAATTATTTGTAAGAAAATATAAATCTATTTTGCTTACATTTATAGTGTAACCCATGACATACTAATCATATATTATATCGCTTTGTTTTGTTTTTATAATTTAATTGTTATGACTATTTGTCTAATTAAATTACATCTCAACCTTAAGCTTGATAGTCACTTTATTAATCACCTCCAATATAATTAATTAAATATGTTGATTGTTTAAAGAGAATACTTTGGCCAAAAATTCAAACAAGTAATTACTTTGACAGCTTAAGGGGAATTATCAACTCCCAATTAAGGGAACCACAAAATTCTAATATTGTTGTATACTGATTAACCATTATGTCAAAGATCACAGTTCCAAATTACAAAGGCTTTTGTATCATTGAATGAATTCTTGTTTCAAAGTAATTCTAGAAATGTTAACTCAAAACATATGATTTTCACCGTAAACTCATGATCGGGAAAATTAGTATATTTTGTGCCTAAAGATTTAATTAGAACAATAATTGATACTAAATTTTTATGGTATGTTTGTTACTTCACTTAGTATCAACAACTAATAATTTCTTACTCAAATTAATTATTTGTGACCTTTACTACAACTGCCACAGATAAAATACCCAATTTTATTTTATAAGCAAGAACATGCTTTTGTTTATGAAAACTTTGAAAATTAATATAACATAATCAAGGCCTTTAAATATTAAAATAAATAAATACATAATGACTAAAATATTAATTAATTTAATTAATAAAACTGAAAATGACATGCATAAACATGCTTTAAAATTAGCACAATACCAATAATTTCTCACTTGCTTTTCAAAGCAAGAGTTGCATCTGGCAAATTCCTATCCCTTTTAGGTGAGAGTCAAAAACTCTCGATGGTAGAGATTTGATAAATAGATCTGGCCGTCTGTCAAATTTTCTTTAGATGCAATTCTGGTAACCTTTGTAACTTCATGTTGTACAATCTCTCGAATCAAATAATCTTTTCTCTCAATTTGATTTTGCTTTTTATGGTGCCTTTGATTTCTATAATTATGCCACATCCCCACTATTGTCATTGTCACAACCCGCCTTTTCGGGCTGTGATTAAACGCTTTCTTCATTACTTTAGGGCAAAAATTTAGGATTTTTTTTTTTAATACAAATACTGTACATATATTGTTTAATAACATGTGAGATACATACATATACTTGTGTTTACATAACCATCCTTCTCTTACAATATAGCTTATCAAACATTACTTTCAAAATATTTTAAAATATCATACAGCGGAAAACATACTGCGGCGGAAACCATACCCAGTCTGCACACATCATCCGTCCGCCAGCTCATCATTATGATTTATTCTGACCTTTTTGTCGGAATACCTACAGCATGAAAAACTTAATGAGCTAACGCCCAGTAAGTCCCATATAAACCCACATGCACATTCAATAAAATGCATGATCATATTATGCTTTCTTATAATCCTTCATTATCCTTATCATTTCTTATCTTTAACTAGGGCCCAAGTGTTCGTACCATTGCGCACTTAGGTCTACGTAACACCGTGACCATCCTGTAATCCTTAAACTCCCCTTGAGTCAGGAGTCGGTACGACACTTTTCTTAACTTTTGGTGATTCATTACCAATTCACTTATTATGGTTAACATACCATGCATGAAGTGATGAGTACATGTTATACATAACATAATCTACTTAAATACTTTTATACGATATAGACCATACAGGTACATACTTTATATACACACTGGTATACATTAATATACGCTCAGGTATATATAGCATAATGTACTAACAGGTACTTAACATAAAATATACACACTGGTATGCATTAATATACGCTCAGGCATATATATATATTCCATATACTCACAAGTATACCCTTTCTTTTATTTATAAATACTTATGTTATTGCATACATACAAGTATACACCTTGATATACATACAAGTATACATATACACATTTTATACTCTAAGCCTACAATTTCATACTGTAGGTGGGATGAGTACTTACTTGATACAATTGTCGGGCAACTTAACCACGATATCCTTTCTTCTAGATTCCTAGGATCCTGTTGGCCAATTACAAAGCCATTAGCCAAATTTTACTATGTTTCGATACGAAACATTTGTTAGTTAATAAATTGAGTTGCATTACTATATTTAACTCTAAAAACCACCGTTTTTTTCTTATTTCTATCTAACTTCACCATATCGTTTCTAACGAAGGGTGGAAACCTTTCTAGTCGTTTTCTTATCCCATTGGGAACATTTCAAAGCAGTTCGGGTTATTTGGGCAGAAATGACGATTTTGCCCTCCGCAGGTTTACTAACCTACTCGAGCTCGATTTCGTTATTCTTATAAAATAACCATATATTCATTCTAAAATAACATCCTAGTGGGTCAAATCTCTTTATTTCTCAATTATGCCCCATTTTCATTAAACTTTGCGGTTTAGTCCATGAACCGAAAATTTTGACGTTTTTGCCCCCGAAACTAAAATTTACTTCTTTGCACCAGAATTTTCTATTTTTGTCAAGGATCATTTTTTCTCAAAGTACCATATTCAAAATCCTTTGAGAAATGACGTTTTTGCCCATTTTTCAAATTTTTCACAATTTTCATAAATTCTTGAAAAATTAAAATCTCATAAACGATTCAGTTTTTTGATGAACCGTCCGCGATGCCTAACAGTTTCATCGAGATCTACAACTTTTGTGTTTTAACTTTTTCCAAAATATCACTGTACAGGGGTGTTTTTGGCTAATTTCCAATTCTGCCGAGAGGAATTTTTTTCTTTCAATTTAGTCCCTATGGCATTTTTACATAAATCCATTTCAAACTTGCAATTTTACCCCTGCAGAAATCATTTCATACCTTAATCAATACATTCCCATGCTCAAACATCATCTTTGCAAAGTTTAACCTCAAAATTACAAAAATACCGTTTTTACAAAAATTGCCGATTTACACTAAAACAAAAATTTCCATAACTCAAACTTATCATACACCACATATACATGGACTTCCATCAAATACATGTTCAAAACCCCTCATGGGTTTGAAAGAACAAAAATCAAAACAAAATCTATAAAATTTCAAACTTTAAAGCTTAAAACTTACCAAAATAACACCCTTTTGGTTTGAAGCTTTCAAAATCCTTTTAGACTCCCTCCTAAGCTTCCTTTCCATACAAAAATACCATGGATTAATCTCTTGTCCTTTGCCCATGAAAAATCCCTTGAAAACCCATTAAAAGTTTAGGATTTTACCTTAAACTTGTGGGAAAATCCTTGTTCTTGCTTGTAAAATTTGTTGGGGACTATTTTTGCAAGATTTGGGGCTGAGAAATTTTTTTTTGGGAGCAGAACTATGGCTGCCGAAGCTTTGGTGGAAAGAAAAGAAAAGAAAACTTTGATAAACTTGCCATAAATGCATGTTTATCTCATTTAGTGACTCATGGTAACCCATGAGTACACCACTAGGTGTCACAAAATGATTGGGCCACTTTTCTTGACATGTGGCCCAATAGAAAAGCAAAAAGTGTCCACTTTATGGAGTTAAAAATTTATACTGTGTAATTTTTCACCACACAGTATTTTTCCTATACTGCCGTGGCCAATTCAGTGTACTTTCTATCCTTAGACTGTATAAAAATATTTAACTTACTTTTCGTTTACTTTTTGAGGCCAATCATAACATTTTTCATATCTGTATTTTTATTTAGCAGTATTCTTATACTGCTCTGGCCTCCTTTCTACCCCCGGTTAGGGTTAGGACAACCTCTATGTCCTATTTACATTCTAATCATTCATTCGTTTATATCACAATTTTACAATTAATTGTGACATGAAATTCATTTTATGGATATTATGTACAAATCTCTGAGTCATCAAACTCATAAAATTTGTATTTTATAATATCCACCATTGCATTACATATGCCATAAAATTTGCAATCAATGTTGCTCATTCATATTTTATTGTAATTTTCACATAAATTACAATTTTTACACAATTTCATATTTTTAAGAATAAATTCATTAATTAAACCTAATTAAATATTAGGTTTTATTGATGACGTTTTCTCGGTCATTACAATCTACCCCCCTTAAGAATTTTCGTCCTCGAAAATCAAAATAATTCGGGGTAGTCTTTCCTTATTTCATTCTTTCGTTCCTACGTTGCTTCTTCTACTTGTTGGTTACGCCATAAAACTTTGACGAGAAATATCTTCTTGTTCCTTAATTCCTTCTCTTCTTATGCCAGAATTTGAACTGGTTTTTCTTCATAAGACAGATTCTCCTGTATGTCAATTTCCTCCCGCTGAAGAACATGTGAAAGGTCTGGCACATACTTCTTTAGCATGAGCACATGGAATACATTGTATACCAATGCTAGATTAGAGGGTAAGGCTAACTTTTAAACTACATTATCTATCTATTTCAAGATCTCAAATGGTCCAATATACCTTGGACTAAGCTTTCCTTTCTTTCTAAATCTTACAATTTCCTTTCATGGGCATTATCTTCAAAAAGACCAAGTCTCCTACTTGAAACTTTAAAGGTCTCCGTCGTCGATTAACAAAACTCTTTTGCTGACTAAAAGCCATTTTCATTCGTTGACCAATTAACTTTACCTCTTCCGTTGTTCTATTAACAAAATCTATGGTTGACAACGCCTTTTCTTGGGTTTCGTACCAATGTAAAGGTGGTCTACATCTCTTTCCATATAGAGCTTCATATGGAACCATACCAATGGAGCTTCGATAACTATTGTTGTATACAAATTCGATCAGAGGAAGCTTTTATCCCATCCTCTCTTAAAATCTAGCACACATGTTCTTAACATATCTTCTAAAGTCTGGATGGTCCTTTCTGATTGACCGTCCGTTTATGGGTGGAAGGCTGTGCTAAATGTCAGCTTTGTTCTCATTGCTTGATGAACACTTCTCCAAAACTTGGAAGTGAATCTACCATTAGATAAAAAAAATGATAAACTTTGAAATTCAGTGGTATCTAACTATTTGGGTTACGTATAGTTCAGCTAGTCATTCTACAAAACTGCTGAGTTTAATGGGTAGGATATAAGTTGATTTAGTCAATCTATCAACAATTACCCATATAGCATCATGTCCACCCGTAGTTCTTGGTAGCCCAGTTATCAGGTCCATAGTTATCTGATCCTATTTCCACTCTAGGATTTCAATTTTTTTGTGTAATTCGCCTACTGGCCATTGATGCTCAACTTTCACCTTCTGGCATGTAAGGCATTTGCCAACACACTATGCGATATCATTTTTCATTCCATTCCACCAATAGTGTTCTTTCAAATCTTGGTACATTTTAGTAGCTCCTGGATGAGCCACATATGGTGTTTCATGAGTTTCTTCTAATACTTGCTTCTTTAATCCTTCATCATTGGGAATGTATATCCTATTCTTGTAACAGAGGATACTATCTTTCAAAATGTTAAATTCTGTTTCTTTGTTTTTTAAGAACTTCATTCCTAACTTTAAGTAGCGACGAATCTGCTTCTTGTCGCTCTTTTAAATTCTCCAACATAGTTGGTTGAAAGGGTCAATTAGCTAATCTTCCTATGACTAGCTCTATTTCTGCTTCCATCAAATCCTTTTTGGAGAGGTTTTGGTATCATCTATACCATTACTAGCAAGGATGTTGTTCTACGACTAAGGGCATTGGCTACTTGATTAGCCTTTCCCAGGTGATACAAAATCTTACAATCGTAGTCTTTGACTAACTCTAGCCACCTTTGTTACTTCATGTTGAGCTTTTTCTGTATGAAGATGCACTTCAGACTCTAATGGTCTGTATAAATTTCGTACTTAGCTCCACATAGGTAATGACACTATATCTTCAATACAAATACAACCATCGCTAACTCTAAATCATACATCAGATAATTCCTTTCATAATCCTTTAACTGTTGGAATGCATAAACAATCACTTTTCCATTTTGCATAAATACGGCTCCCAATCCTATTTTGATGCTTTACTATAGATCACGAACGTTCCATGGTTCGGATCTGGTATTGTCAGTACTAGTGTACTTGTAAGTCGTCCTTTTTAATCCTTGGAAACTTTCTTCGCATTTCTTAGTCTATTCATACTTTGTTGCTTTTCATGTTCCTCTGTCGTTCTTGGGTATATTATCGTCGATGAAGACAATAACAAACTTATCGAGGTACTCTTTGATTCATGAGATCCATGAAAGTTGCTAGAGCATTGGTCAGTCAAAAGGCATGATGTAGAACTTATAATGTCCATAACGTGTTCGGAACGCCATCTTTGGTATATCTTTTTCCTTAACTCGAAGTTGATGATATCTTGAGCGTAGATCAATCTTTGAGAATACTGACGCTCCTTTAAGTTGGTTAAACAAATCATCGATCCTTGGGAGTGGATACTTGTTCTTAATCGAGATCTTGCTTAGTTCCCAATAATCAATACACATTTATAACATTCCATCCTTCTTCTTAACAAATAGAACAGGTGCTCCCCATGGGGAATAACTTGGTCGGATGAACCCCTTGTCCAATATTTCCTTTAGCTGCACCTGAAGTTCCTTGAGTTTCCCAAGAGTCATTTAATATGGCGCCCAAAAAAAATTGTGGCTGTTTCGGGGGTCAATTCGATTTCAAACGAAATTTTTTGTTCTGGTGGTAAGTCTGCAACTCGTCCGAAAACACATCAATAAATTCCTTCACTATGGGGACCTTCTCTGGTCCTAACTGAGCTTCTTTATCTTTCCTTAATAGGTTCACCAGATAACCGGTACATCCATTTTCCAATATCTTCTTTGCCTTTAATGCAGAAGTCAACGCCTTGAGAGCTTTGGGAACTTTCCCTAAATACATAAACTTCTCACTTCTGGAAGGTTGACACGTAATGTTGCGGTATCGATGACTAATCTTTGCCAGGTATTTTCCCTAGGAAATCCATTCCTAGGATGACGTTATAATCTTGTATATCGATTATTCTAAAATCAATATACAATTCCCTTCCATGTATGACTATCGATACATAACGTAACCAATAATCAGCACTTAATACCTCCTTAGAGGGTAGTGCAATTCTAAAGGTTTACTCTATCCTATCTCTTTTACTTCCTATTCATTTCGCAAACTTAAGCAATGCAAACGAATATGTTGCTCCGGAATCAAATAAAATATATATATCAGTGTTGGCAACAAAAAACTAACATGTCACCACCGATGAGGTTCCTGCATCTTCTTCCTTCTTCATGTAGGCATAAATTCGCCCACTTGGTTCCGGAGCTTCTAATCGCCCTTGACTAACACTAGGGACTTCAATTTGTGCCTGAACTTGAACCGTATGCAATTGGTTTCCTTGAGACCTCTACTGAGCATGACTGTTCTAACTTTGGGAATTAGAAAAATAATTCTTGGCATAATGTCCTTCTTTCCCCAAGTATAGCACTTGTTCGTGCTAGCCTTGCATTCCCCTACATATCTTTTCCTGCATTGACTGCAAAGGGGTTTGTTATTTCCTACATCTTTAATCCTCTTATGGGGTTGAACTTTTGATTTCTTTGCACTATTCACGTTCCATTTCCTCTTACTGTTAGCAGTGTAGTTGCGTCCTGCTTGAACGTTCTAAGACGACCCTTGACTTGGAACACTTTCTTGTCCTTTTACTTGTACAGCTCGACTTTGCTTGGCTAAAGCTTTCTTTTCCTTCTATGTCTTGAAATTTTTTTTTTCTTTCTTCCTTATCACGGGCAATTCTAAACTCAGCTTTGGTCGCCCGTTTGATGCAATCCTCTACATCCTTGGGAGCTTGCCCTCCAATATCGACCACAAGGGCATTGTCGATTTTAAACATTCTCATTAACCGTCTTATTCGTTCCCGATCAGTGGGTACTAACTCGGGACAAAGCCGTGCTAGCTGAATAAACCTCTTTACAGTGTCAGCTACGGACATATTGCCTTGCTTAAAATTATTAAATTCTTCTTGTTGGGCTGCTATAATTTCTACATTAAAATAAGCCCTGCCAAATTCTTCAACGAAATCTGGCCTTGTCATTTTGTCTACATTCCTTTTATTCTCTACCGACTCCCACTTTCTCCTAGCATCTTTAGTGAGAGAAAACAAAGCGCATAGGACTTTTTCATAGTCACTAAGTACCATAAATTTCAGAACCCTTTCTATACCTGTAAGCCAATTGTCGGCCTCTAAGGGGTCTGTAGATCTATTAAATTCCAGGGCCTTCATTCTCTGGAATCTTTCATAAAATTCAGTAGTGGATACTACCGGAACAGCCATAGCAGCTGGTATATCAGCCATTGATATCAATCGTTATATATCTATCGTGTATTTTCGTTACTATGTTAGTACATACTATTAACTTAATAGTATCCAATCAATAACTGCATGTATTCAAACAACATAAATACATGCAAACATACACAATTACATGAACTCAATATCTTGCGTCATACATTTCATTTCATAAGCATTCATACATTTCATTTCATAAACATTCATACATTTCATTTCATTTCCTTTCGTACATTTCGTTTCATTTCATGTCATTCACTTTCATGTATTTCATTTCATAAACCTCTTTCATTTCCTTTTTACATTCTCCATAACATTATATGCATAACTAACATACATACATACATACTTTCCTTTCATACATAACTATTCATATCATCTCCGAGAGCAATTATCACTTCTGGCTACATATATCTTCTTGCCAAGAAGGACACCACTAACCAACATACATGCATATACAAAGGCATCAAAGCCCAAATATGTACTAATATCTCATCTATGTACGTCATAATACACAAAGATTTTCTTTTTTTGTCGAACTCGACTTTAAACATGCCACTATATTCGGAACCCTCCTTAGGATTCCTCTTCTTCCTCCATATCCGAATCAGTCGACTTATCATCACTTGCGATTATAGGCTCTAGAGGCACAGGCTCTTCATCAATGTTATCATTATTATCATCATCAGCATCATCATCATCATCATCATCCATACCTACTGGAGGATCTTCTAATGGTGCGGCTACATTCTAGTCTGCATGTAATGTCGCCATAAGAGAATCATGGATACTAAGGTAATTTCCAGGATACTGCATTCGCTGCTGGACCACGTTGGGAAGATCTCTCCAAACTAGTTAGTAAATGCACCATAAGGGTAATTGTGGCGGAATCAGTGGTATCTTAGTACGGCGAAATTTAAGAATGTAATGATCTATCGGTTCGCCTACGTATCTTCCCCATATCGATTCTACTTGCAGGTACAATCGATGTCTTTCGTCTGCCCATAACATCGAAATCACCTAGACTGGAATAACGTTTGCTGGTGGTATGGGTGCAACTTAGCTAGAATTTATCCTCTAAAACCTTACCAATCTCGTGGTTGCTTGTCAAGTTCAATCCTTAACCATATACTAAGGCTTCCCTCATCAATAATCCTGAGGCCAATAAAACTAGAAGATGCGGTGGCATATGACAAGCGTTAAAAATCACTTTAACTAAGCCATTCGGTCTACACCATTGGCTGCCGACTCCCATAATTCCGCGGTGGCATCTCCTCTTGAAAAGCAATGCTGGCTCTTTGATCAGCTTCCATATCACGATCATGATGCGGCTCCGCCATATACTATATTTATTGTCGTAATTAACATAACAGTATCATATAAATTAGTACTGAACATTCTTATACTTAAAATCAAACTATCTTACTTGAGCGATGGCAATGGAACAGACGACGATGTGCAGTAGGATGGCAAGATTTCCGCTCTGATACCAACTGTCACAACCCCCCTTTTCGGGCTGTGATTAAACGCTTTCTTCATTACTTTAGGGCAAAAATTTAGGATTTTTTTTTTTAATACAAATACTGTACATATATTGTTTAATAACCTGTGAGATACATACATATACTTGTGTTTACATAACCATCCTTCTCTTACAATATAGCTTATCAAACATTACTTTCAAAATATTTTAAAATATCATACAGCGGAAAACATACTGCGGCGGAAACCATACCCAGTCTGCACACATCATCCGTCCGCCAGCTCATCATTATGATTTATTCTGACCTTTTTGTCGGAATACCTACAGCATGAAAAACTTAATGAGCTAACGCCCAGTAAGTCCCATATAAACCCACATGCACATTCAATAAAATGCATGATCATATTATGCTTTCTTATAATCCTTCATTATCCTTATCATTTCTTATCTTTAACTAGGGCCCAAGTGTTCGTACCATTGCGCACTTAGGTCTACGTAACACCGTGACCATCCTGTAATCCTTAAACTCCCCTTGAGTCAGGAGTCGGTACGACACTTTTCTTAACTTTTGGTGATTCATTACCAATTCACTTATTATGGTTAACATACCATGCATGAAGTGATGAGTACATGTTATACATAACATAATCTACTTAAATACTTTTATACGATATAGACCATACAGGTACATACTTTATATACACACTGGTATACATTAATATACGCTCAGGTATATATAGCATAATGTACTAACAGGTACTTAACATAAAATATACACACTGGTATGCATTAATATACGCTCAGGCATATATATATATTCCATATACTCACAAGTATACCCTTTCTTTTATTTATAAATACTTATGTTATTGCATACATACAAGTATACACCTTGATATACATACAAGTATACATATACACATTTTATACTCTAAGCCTACAATTTCATACTGTAGGTGGGATGAGTACTTACTTGATACAATTGTCGGGCAACTTAACCACGATATCCTTTCTTCTAGATTCCTAGGATCTTGTTGGCCAATTACAAAGCCATTAGCCAAATTTTACTATGTTTCGATACGAAACATTTGTTAGTTAATAAATTGAGTTGCATTACTATGTTTAACTCTAAAAACCACCGTTTTTTTCTTATTTCTATCTAACTTCACCATATCGTTTCTAACGAAGGGTGGAAACCTTTCTAGTCGTTTTCTTATCCCATTGGGAACATTTCAAAGCAGTTCGGGTTATTTGGGCAGAAATGACGATTTTGCCCTCCGCAGGTTTACTAACCTACTCGAGCTCGATTTCGTTATTCTTATAAAATAACCATATATTCATTCTAAAATAACATCCTAGTGGGTCAAATCTCTTTATTTCTCAATTATGCCCCATTTTCATTAAACTTTGCGGTTTAGTCCATGAACCGAAAATTTTGACGTTTTTGCCCCCGAAACTAAAATTTACTTCTTTGCACCAGAATTTTCTATTTTTGTCAAGGATCATTTTTTCTCAAAGTACCATATTCAAAATCCTTTGAGAAATGACGTTTTTGCCCCTTTTTCAAATTTTTCACAATTTTCATAAATTCTTGAAAAATTAAAATCTCATAAACGATTCAGTTTTTTGATGAACCGTCCGCGATGCCTAACAGTTTCATCGAGATCTACAACTTTTGTGTTTTAACTTTTTCCAAAATATCACTGTACAGGGGTGTTTTTGGCTAATTTCCAATTCTGCCGAGAGGAATTTTTTTCTTTCAATTTAGTCCCTATGGCATTTTTACATAAATCCATTTCAAACTTGCAATTTTACCCCTGCAGAAATCATTTCATACCTTAATCAATACATTCCCATGCTCAAACATCATCTTTGCAAAGTTTAACCTCAAAATTACAAAAATACCGTTTTTACAAAAATTGCCGATTTACACTAAAACAAAAATTTCCATAACTCAAACTTATCATACACCACATATACATGGACTTCCATCAAATACATGTTCAAAACCCCTCATGGGTTTGAAAGAACAAAAATCAAAACAAAATCTATAAAATTTCAAACTTTAAAGCTTAAAACTTACCAAAATAACACCCTTTTGGTTTGAAGCTTTCAAAATCCTTTTAGACTCCCTCCTAAGCTTCCTTTCCATACAAAAATACCATGGATTAATCTCTTGTCCTTTGCCCATGAAAAATCCCTTGAAAACCCATTAAAAGTTTAGGATTTTACCTTAAACTTGTGGGAAAATCCTTGTTCTTGCTTGTAAAATTTGTTGGGGACTATTTTTGCAAGATTTGGGGCTGAGAAATTTTTTTTTGGGAGCAGAACTATGGCTGCCGAAGCTTTGGTGGAAAGAAAAGAAAAGAAAACTTTGATAAACTTGCCATAAATGCATGTTTATCTCATTTAGTGACTCATGGTAACCCATGAGTACACCACTAGGTGTCACAAAATGATTGGGCCACTTTTCTTGACATGTGGCCCAATAGAAAAGCAAAAAGTGTCCACTTTATGGAGTTAAAAATTTATACTGTGTAATTTTTCATCACACAGTATTTTTCCTATACTGCCGTGGCCAATTCAGTGTACTTTCTATCCTTAGACTGTATAAAAATATTTAACTTACTTTTCGTTTACTTTTTGAGGCCAATCATAACATTTTTCATATCTGTGTTTTTATTTAGCAGTATTCTTATACTGCTCTGGCCTCCTTTCTACCCCCGGTTAGGGTTAGGACAACCTCTATGTCCTATTTACATTCTAATCATTCATTCGTTTATATCACAATTTCACAATTAATTGTGACATGAAATTCATTTTATGGATATTATGCACAAATCTCTGAGTCATCAAACTCATAAAATTTGTATTTTATAATATCCACCATTGCATTATATATGCCATAAAATTTGCAATCAATGTTGCTCATTCATATTTTATTGTAATTTTCACATAAATTACAATTTTTACACAATTTCATATTTTTAAGAATAAATTCATTAATTAAACCTAATTAAATATTAGGTTTTATTGATGACGTTTTCTCGGTCATTACAATCTACCCCCCTTAAGAATTTTCGTCCTCGAAAATCAAAATAATTCGGGGTAGTCTTTCCTTATTTCATTCTTTCGTTCCTACGTTGCTTCTTCTACTTGTTGGTTACGCCATAAAACTTTGACGAGAAATATCTTCTTGTTCCTTAATTCCTTCTCTTCTTATGCCAGAATTTGAACTGGTTTTTCTTCATAAGACAGATTCTCCTGTATGTCAATTTCCTCCCGCTGAAGAACATGTGAAAGGTCTGGCACATACTTCTTTAGCATGAGCACATGGAATACATTGTATACCAATGCTAGATTAGAGGGTAAGGCTAACTTTTAAACTACATTATCTATCTATTTCAAGATCTCAAATGGTCCAATATACCTTGGACTAAGCTTTCCTTTCTTTCTAAATCTTACAATTTCCTTTCATGGGCATTATCTTCAAAAAGACCAAGTCTCCTACTTGAAACTTTAAAGGTCTCCGTCGTCGATTAACAAAACTCTTTTGCTGACTAAAAGCCATTTTCATTCGTTGACCAATTAACTTTACCTCTTCCGTTGTTCTATTAACAAAATCTATGGTTGACAACGCCTTTTCTTGGGTTTCGTACCAATGTAAAGGTGGTCTACATCTCTTTCCATATAGAGCTTCATATGGAACCATACCAATGGAGCTTCGATAACTATTGTTGTATACAAATTCGATCAGAGGAAGCTTTTATCCCATCCTCTCTTAAAATCTAGCACACATGTTCTTAACATATCTTCTAAAGTCTGGATGGTCCTTTCTGATTGACCGTCCGTTTATGGGTGGAAGGCTGTGCTAAATGTCAGCCTTGTTCTCATTGCTTGATGAACACTTCTCCAAAACTTGGAAGTGAATCTACCATTAGATAAAAAAAATGATAAACTTTGAAATTCAGTGGTATCTAACTATTTGGGTTACGTATAGTTCAGCTAGTCATTCTACAAAACTGCTGAGTTTAATGGGTAGGATATAAGTTGATTTAGTCAATCTATCAACAATTACCCATATAGCATCATGTCCACCCGTAGTTCTTGGTAGCCCAGTTATCAGGTCCATAGTTATCTGATCCTATTTCCACTCTAGGATTTCAATTTTTTTGTGTAATTCGCCTACTGGCCATTGATGCTCAACTTTCACCTTCTGGCATGTAAGGCATTTGCCAACATACTATGCGATATCATTTTTCATTCCATTCCACCAATAGTGTTCTTTCAAATCTTGGTACATTTTAGTAGCTCCTGGATGAGCCACATATGGTGTTTCATGAGTTTCTTCTAATACTTGCTTCTTTAATCCTTCATCATTGGGAATGTATATCCTATTCTTGTAACAGAGGATACTATCTTTCAAAATGTTAAATTCTGTTTCTTTGTTTTTTAAGAACTTCATTCCTAACTTTAAGTAGCGACGAATCTGCTTCTTGTCGCTCTTTTAAATTCTCCAACATAGTTGGTTGAAAGGGTCAATTAGCTAATCTTCCTATGACTAGCTCTATTTCTGCTTCCATCAAATCCTTTTTGGAGAGGTTTTGGTATCATCTATACCATTACTAGCAAGGATGTTGTTCTACGACTAAGGGCATTGGCTACTTGATTAGCCTTTCCCAGGTGATACAAAATCTTACAATCGTAGTCTTTGACTAACTCTAGCCACCTTTGTTACTTCATGTTGAGCTTTTTCTGTATGAAGATGCACTTCAGACTCTAATGGTCTGTATAAATTTCGTACTTAGCTCCACATAGGTAATGACACTATATCTTCAATACAAATACAACCATCGCTAACTCTAAATCATACATCAGATAATTCCTTTCATAATCCTTTAACTGTTGGAATGCATAAACAATCACTTTTCCATTTTGCATAAATACGGCTCCCAATCCTATTTTGATGCTTTACTATAGATCACGAACGTTCCATGGTTCGGATCTGGTATTGTCAGTACTAGTGTACTTGTAAGTCGTCCTTTTTAATCCTTGGAAACTTTCTTCGCATTTCTTAGTCTATTCATACTTTGTTGCTTTTCATGTTCCTCTGTCGTTCTTGGGTATATTATCGTCGATGAAGACAATAACAAACTTATCGAGGTACTCTTTGATTCATGAGATCCATGAAAGTTGCTAGAGCATTGGTCAGTCAAAAGGCATGATGTAGAACTTATAATGTCCATAACGTGTTCGGAACGCTATCTTTGGTATATCTTTTTCCTTAACTCGAAGTTGATGATATCTTGAGCGTAGATCAATCTTTGAGAATACTGACGCTCCTTTAAGTTGGTTAAACAAATCATCGATCCTTGGGAGTGGATACTTGTTCTTAATCGAGATCTTGCTTAGTTCCCAATAATCAATACACATTTATAACATTCCATCCTTCTTCTTAACAAATAGAACAGGTGCTCCCCATGGGGAATAACTTGGTCGGATGAACCCCTTGTCCAATATTTCCTTTAGCTGCACCTGAAGTTCCTTGAGTTTCCCAAGAGTCATTTAATATGGCGCCCAAAAAAAATTGTGGCTGTTTCGGGGGTCAATTCGATTTCAAACGAAATTTTTTGTTCTGGTGGTAAGTCTGCAACTCGTCCGAAAACACATCAATAAATTCCTTCACTATGGGGACCTTCTCTGGTCCTAACTGAGCTTCTTTATCTTTCCTTAATAGGTTCACCAGATAACCGGTACATCCATTTTCCAATATCTTCTTTGCCTTTAATGCAGAAGTCAACGCCTTGAGAGCTTTGGGAACTTTCCCTAAATACATAAACTTCTCACTTCTGGAAGGTTGACACGTAATGTTGCGGTATCGATGACTAATCTTTGCCAGGTATTTTCCCTAGGAAATCCATTCCTAGGATGACGTTATAATCTTGTATATCGATTATTCTAAAATCAATATACAATTCCCTTCCATATATGACTATCGATACATAACGTAACCAATAATCAGCACTTAATACCTCCTTAGAGGGTAGTGCAATTCTAAAGGTTTACTCTATCCTATCTCTTTTACTTCCTATTCATTTCGCAAACTTAAGCAATGCAAACGAATATGTTGCTCCGGAATCAAATAAAATATATATATCAGTGTTGGCAACATAAAACTAACATGTCACCACCGATGAGGTTCCTGCATCTTCTTCCTTCTTCATGTAGGCATAAATTCGCCCACTTGGTTCCGGAGCTTCTAATCGCCCTTGACTAACACTAGGGACTTCAATTTGTGCCTGAACTTGAACCGTATGCAATTGGTTTCCTTGAGACCTCTACTGAGCATGACTGTTCTAACTTTGGGAATTAGAAAAATAATTCTTGGCATAATGTCCTTCTTTCCCCAAGTATAGCACTTGTTCGTGCTAGCCTTGCATTCCCCTACATATCTTTTCCTGCATTGACTGCAAAGGGGTTTGTTATTTCCTACATCTTTAATCCTCTTATGGGGTTGAACTTTTGATTTCTTTGCACTATTCACGTTCCATTTCCTCTTACTGTTAGCAGTGTAGTTGCGTCCTGCTTGAACGTTCTAAGACGACCCTTGACTTGGAACACTTTCTTGTCCTTTTACTTGTACAGCTCGACTTTGCTTGGCTAAAGCTTTCTTTTCCTTCTATGTCTTGAAATTTTTTTTTTCTTTCTTCCTTATCACGGGCAATTCTAAACTCAGCTTTGGTCGCCCGTTTGATGCAATCCTCTACATCCTTGGGAGCTTGCCCTCCAATATCGACCACAAGGGCATTGTCGATTTTAAACATTCTCATTAACCGTCTTATTCGTTCCCGATCAGTGGGTACTAACTCGGGACAAAGCCGTGCTAGCTGAATAAACCTCTTTACAGTGTCAGCTACGGACATATTGCCTTGCTTAAAATTATTAAATTCTTCTTGTTGGGCTGCCATAATTTCTACATTAAAATAAGCCCTGCCAAATTCTTCAACGAAATCTGGCCTTGTCATTTTGTCTACATTCCTTTTATTCTCTACCGACTCCCACTTTCTCCTAGCATCTTTAGTGAGAGAAAACAAAGCGCATAGGACTTTTTCATAGTCACTAAGTACCATAAATTTCAGAACCCTTTCTATACCTGTAAGCCAATCGTCGGCCTCTATGGGGTCTGTAGATCTATTAATTTCCAGGGCCTTCATTCTCTGGAATCTTTCATAAAATTCAGTAGTGGATACTACCGGAACAGCCATAGCAGCTGGTATATCAGCCATTGATATCAATCGTTATATATCTATCGTGTATTTTCGTTACTATGTTAGTACATACTATTAACTTAATAGTATCCAATCAATAACTGCATGTATTCAAACAACATAAATACATGCAAACATACACAATTACATGAACTCAATATCTTGCGTCATACATTTCATTTCATAAGCATTCATACATTTCATTTCATAAACATTCATACATTTCATTTCATTTCCTTTCGTACATTTCGTTTCATTTCATGTCATTCACTTTCATGTATTTCATTTCATAAACCTCTTTCATTTCCTTTTTACATTCTCCATAACATTATATGCATAACTAACATACATACATACATACTTTCCTTTCATACATAACTATTCATATCATCTCCGAGAGCAATTATCACTTCTGGCTACATATATCTTCTTGCCAAGAAGGACACCACTAACCAACATACATGCATATACAAAGGCATCAAAGCCCAAATATGTACTAATATCTCATCTATGTACGTCATAATACACAAAGATTTTCTTTTTTTGTCGAACTCGACTTTAAACATGCCACTATATTCGGAACCCTCCTTAGGATTCCTCTTCTTCCTCCATATCCGAATCAGTCGACTTATCATCACTTGCGATTATAGGCTCTAGAGGCACAGGCTCTTCATCAATGTTATCATTATTATCATCATCAGCATCATCATCATCATCATCATCCATACCTACTGGAGGATCTTCTAATGGTGCGGCTACATTCTAGTCTGCATGTAATGTCGCCATAAGAGAATCATGGATACTAAGGTAATTTCCAGGATACTGCATTCGCTGCTGGACCACGTTGGGAAGATCTCTCCAAACTAGTTAGTAAATGCACCATAAGGGTAATTGTGGCGGAATCAGTGGTATCTTAGTACGGCGAAATTTAAGAATGTAATGATCTATCGGTTCGCCTACGTATCTTCCCCATATCGATTCTACTTGCAGGTACAATCGATGTCTCCCGTCTGCCCATAACATCGAAATCACCTAGACTGGAATAACGTTTGCTGGTGGTATGGGTGCAACTTAGCTAGAATTTATCCTCTAAAACCTTACCAATCTCGTGGTTGCTTGTCAAGTTCAATCCTTAACCATATACTAAGGCTTCCCTCATCAATAATCCTGAGGCCAATAAAACTAGAAGATGCGGTGGCATATGACAAGCGTTAAAAATCACTTTAACTAAGCCATTCGGTCTACACCATTGGCTGCCGACTCCCATAATTCCGCGGTGGCATCTCCTCTTGAAAAGCAATGCTGGCTCTTTGATCAGCTTCCATATCACGATCATGATGCGGCTCCGCCATATACTATATTTATTGTCGTAATTAACATAACAGTATCATATAAATTAGTACTGAACATTCTTATACTTAAAATCAAACTATCTTACTTGAGCGATGGCAATGGAACAGACGACGATGTGCAGTAGGATGGCAAGATTTCCGCTCTGATACCAACTGTCACAACCCCCCTTTTCGGGCTGTGATTAAACGCTTTCTTCATTACTTTAGGGCAAAAATTTAGGATTTTTTTTTTTAATACAAATACTGTACATATATTGTTTAATAACCTGTGAGATACATACATATACTTGTGTTTACATAACCATCCTTCTCTTACAATATAGCTTATCAAACATTACTTTCAAAATAATTTAAAATATCATACAGCGGAAAACATACTGCGGCGGAAACCATACCCAGTCTGCACACATCATCCGTCCGCCAGCTCATCATTATAATTTATTCTGACCTTTTTGTCGGAATACCTACAGCATGAAAAACTTAATGAGCTAACGCCCAGTAAGTCCCATATAAACCCACATGCACATTCAATAAAATGCATGATCATATTATGCTTTCTTATAATCCTTCATTATCCTTATCATTTCTTATCTTTAACTAGGGCCCAAGTGTTCGTACCATTGCGCACTTAGGTCTACGTAACACCGTGACCATCCTGTAATCCTTAAACTCCCCTTGAGTCAGGAGTCGGTACGACACTTTTCTTAACTTTTGGTGATTCATTACCAATTCACTTATTATGGTTAACATACCATGCATGAAGTGATGAGTACATGTTATACATAACATAATCTACTTAAATACTTTTATACGATATAGACCATACAGGTACATACTTTATATACACACTGGTATACATTAATATACGCTCAGGTATATATAGCATAATGTACTAACAGGTACTTAACATAAAATATACACACTGGTATGCATTAATATACGCTCAGGCATATATATATATTCCATATACTCACAAGTATACCCTTTCTTTTATTTATAAATACTTATGTTATTGCATACATACAAGTATACACCTTGATATACATACAAGTATACATATACACATTTTATACTCTAAGCCTACAATTTCATACTGTAGGTGGGATGAGTACTTACTTGATACAATTGTCAGGCAACTTAACCACGATATCCTTTCTTCTAGATTCCTAGGATCTTGTTGGCCAATTACAAAGCCATTAGCCAAATTTTACTATGTTTCGATACGAAACATTTGTTAGTTAATAAATTGAGTTGCATTACTATGTTTAACTCTAAAAACCACCGTTTTTTTCTTATTTCTATCTAACTTCACCATATCGTTTCTAACGAAGGGTGGAAACCTTTCTAGTCGTTTTCTTATCCCATTGGGAACATTTCAAAGCAGTTCGGGTTATTTGGGCAGAAATGACGATTTTGCCCTCCGCAGGTTTACTAACCTACTCGAGCTCGATTTCGTTATTCTTATAAAATAACCATATATTCATTCTAAAATAACATCCTAGTGGGTCAAATCTCTTTATTTCTCAATTATGCCCCATTTTCATTAAACTTTGCGGTTTAGTCCATGAACCGAAAATTTTGACGTTTTTGCCCCCGAAACTAAAATTTACTTCTTTGCACCAGAATTTTCTATTTTTGTCAAGGATCATTTTTTCTCAAAGTACCATATTCAAAATCCTTTGAGAAATGACGTTTTTGCCCCTTTTTCAAATTTTTCACAATTTTCATAAATTCTTGAAAAATTAAAATCTCATAAACGATTCAGTTTTTTGATGAACCGTCCGCGATGCCTAACAGTTTCATCGAGATCTACAACTTTTGTGTTTTAACTTTTTCCAAAATATCACTGTACAGGGGTGTTTTTGGCTAATTTCCAATTCTGCCGAGAGGAATTTTTTTCTTTCAATTTAGTCCCTATGGCATTTTTACATAAATCCATTTCAAACTTGCAATTTTACCCCTGCAGAAATCATTTCATACCTTAATCAATACATTCCCATGCTCAAACATCATCTTTGCAAAGTTTAACCTCAAAATTACAAAAATACCGTTTTTACAAAAATTGCCGATTTACACTAAAACAAAAATTTCCATAACTCAAACTTATCATACACCACATATACATGGACTTCCATCAAATACATGTTCAAAACCCCTCATGGGTTTGAAAGAACAAAAATCAAAACAAAATCTATAAAATTTCAAACTTTAAAGCTTAAAACTTACCAAAATAACACCCTTTTGGTTTGAAGCTTTCAAAATCCTTTTAGACTCCCTCCTAAGCTTCCTTTCCATACAAAAATACCATGGATTAATCTCTTGTCCTTTGCCCATGAAAAATCCCTTGAAAACCCATTAAAAGTTTAGGATTTTACCTTAAACTTGTGGGAAAATCCTTGTTCTTGCTTGTAAAATTTGTTGGGGACTATTTTTGCAAGATTTGGGGCTGAGAAATTTTTTTTTTGGGAGCAGAACTATGGCTGCCGAAGCTTTGGTGGAAAGAAAAGAAAAGAAAACTTTGATAAACTTGCCATAAATGCATGTTTATCTCATTTAGTGACTCATGGTAACCCATGAGTACACCACTAGGTGTCACAAAATGATTGGGCCACTTTTCTTGACATGTGGCCCAATAGAAAAGCAAAAAGTGTCCACTTTATGGAGTTAAAAATTTATACTGTGTAATTTTTCATCACACAGTATTTTTCCTATACTGCCGTGGCCAATTCAGTGTACTTTCTATCCTTAGACTGTATAAAAATATTTAACTTACTTTTCGTTTACTTTTTGAGGCCAATCATAACATTTTTCATATCTGTGTTTTTATTTAGCAGTATTCTTATACTGCTCTGGCCTCCTTTCTACCCCCGGTTAGGGTTAGGACAACCTCTATGTCCTATTTACATTCTAATCATTCATTCGTTTATATCACAATTTCACAATTAATTGTGACATGAAATTCATTTTATGGATATTATGCACAAATCTCTGAGTCATCAAACTCATAAAATTTGTATTTTATAATATCCACCATTGCATTATATATGCCATAAAATTTGCAATCAATGTTGCTCATTCATATTTTATTGTAATTTTCACATAAATTACAATTTTTACACAATTTCATATTTTTAAGAATAAATTCATTAATTAAACCTAATTAAATATTAGGTTTTATTGATGACGTTTTCTCGGTCATTACAGTCATAACCTATGGTGATTGGCTTGTTTTGCACAAGGTACATGATGAGTAAAGTATTAAGTACACAATAGTCATCATACATAAATATAACCATTACTATGTTAGAAAAACAATACACAACGGAAATTTAAATTTTTTAAATTAGAGTATTTTTTAAAACACAAGTGTGACATGCTATATGCATAATTAACCAGATCTTACTAACCTTGTATGTCGAAGAGCTCTTGTAATTTATGAAGAGAAGAATGTTCCAGAAGAGTCTCAACCAACTAATCTTCTTTGCTATTCTCTATCCATGATCAGAGTATGTATGGGCACACATTGTACAGCTCTCTCTCGGTGACTCTCCTTCCAACCAATTGAGAAAACCTAGAATTAAGGCTCGTGATTTGTGAACAATAATTCTTGAGAGTTTTTAGAGTTCTCATATTGGAGTACTCACTCTTAATTTCTCAACTGATCTAAATAACTCAGAAAAGTCATTCCCTATTTATAGAGGTCATTCCTAGGTTAGTTATTATCAGATAAGGCCATAAAAATTTGAATCTGGATTAATATCTAATAAAATCGTGTAAAAAAGCGTTATCAAATTATTGCTTGCTTGGTAGGCTGAACTAGCAGATCGGTAAGCCGAACCTAAAGATCGGCCTGCTAAACTTATGATAAATGATCTAGCGAATATTTTATTTCCCACACAAAATTTTTCAAAAGCCCTAGTTTTAAGTCAAATAATCCAATAGAGAAGTTATCTAATTAAAACAGTCATATCTAGATAATTTTAGAAAAATAAATATTCCTGATAATTCAACAAGTTTATCTTAAATAAATTTACATAAATTAATTTAACCAATACATAGACATGAATTATCTGATCCTCTAGAATTTTGGTCAATCTAATAATTTAACATAAGTCACTAACTTAATGAAAAAGCATGCCGTATCATTCTAGGATCTATTATGAGCTAGCAAAGAAGACTCGATAGACCTATATAGTTCAAGCTATTGATAATTATAAAACCCAATATCCCATATATATGTTTCATAATTATCAACTCTAACGCTACTCCACTAAATGCTTAGAGCTACACTCTCAAACTATATAAAATTATAAAGCCCACATAGCTAAGTATCTATGACATATCATAATATATCATATCCTTATAGGATATCCATAATCGGCTTAAGAATAAATTCTGTCTTACCTTTCTGATTATTTTTCTCTTACCTTCCATTATCTCACTATCGAAAAACTTACCATCTAAAGATAGTATACTATTTGGTTACATCTATATATCCAAATGATTGAGCACTCCAGTCTTTCAATTATAGAATAACGTATATAAGAGGATATCATCGACTTCAAAAGAGGAGCTATGGATTCTATATCTATAAATAACAAGTCTAAGCTATCAAGAGTCATGTCTCCAGTGTACTAGTATGCGTACCATCATAAAAATATGGATGTCATATTTTGGTACATAAAAAGACATAAGTCAAGACAACGGCCCCTTATTCATCTCAAGATTAAGATACAACACATATGATTGTCTAAAGTGAATTGATTTGCTGAGACAAAAGTATTAATCTAAATCAATTACACTTTATGTCTTGATTTAATACATCGTCACCTATGACAATGCACCAATGTTTCTATTCATGGAGTCCAACTCCAATGGCCAAGACAAACCATCTTTCGTTAGGAATATAGACAATATAACAATCTTTACATAAAGCGCCTAATTTTATTTTCTCTATTGCGGATCTTATGATTTAGACCACTACCTTTAGAATCATGTCTTCCGCATAATCTATCCATCATATGTTTGATTCTAAAGAATTAGACCTATAGTCTCAGACTTTTGTTTACGTATCATACATTCAACAAATATGAACATAAATATGAACATAAAGAGGACAACAATTTGGTATATGAATAATAAATAGATCCTTTATTAATAAAAATGTCTCCAAAAACATATTACATATTTACTACTTAGAGTATACATGTCCAAAATATTATAGGTTATTGAGGTTCTCACGTTATAAAACTTTTGACTTGTATTATGATAAAAAAAAAAAAAAAGGAAACAAAAACCAATGAAAAAGAAAAAGGTTGAAATAATTCTTTACTTATTGAATATACAACAGCTACTTCCAACAACAAATCAACGTCGTCTTCCCCTAAATATTAAAAAGTTCTTCATCTATTAATTTTAAGTGATAACAATAGTACATTATTCCATTAAAATTAAAGAAAAAGACTCTTCTTTCTAGACCCAGCCTAACGAGGGTGGATCTTAAATTGCTTCTAGATGAACTTGCAACTTTATCCTAAAATTAAATTAGCAAAAAGGGAGAAATGATAAACAAACAAAAGCAATCGTTACTGTACGTTTTTTTCCCTACAAGAAAAAGATGTTTTAATGAAATTTTTTTTGTAACATTTGATAGAAAAATGTCATTCTCTTTACATTTAGTGAATTTGTCAAAATGTTACTTAAAATAAGACAAAATTTCACTAAAATCTTAGTGACTATGTAATATGTAATTGTATTGTCTTTATATGACATTAGCGTTAGCAATGGTCGTTAGTCAAAAATTGTAAATTTTTGGTCAGTCAGAAACGGCGGTTTTGAGGAAGCCAAATTGAGCACCGATCAAGCATACAAATTGTTGATTGATTTGCAGCAGTCGATTTCGGTTAGTTTTAGAAAATGTAAAGGCATGAAAGCTGCAAAAATGCCTAACAGATCAAACAGAAAAAGAAATTGGGAAAAAATGAAAGAAAAATAGAGAAACAAACAAACAAAGCTGCAAATTTACAAGCATAGTTGATATAGCAATTACCATTTCATATTAGAGAGTAAGAGTTTAGACTTTCGAGTGAAAAATAAATACAAAAAAAAAAAAAAACTCAAATAAAATGCACCAAGAAGAAATAAAAAAAGTTGAGAAATAATGTTGATATTGACTTAAAATACAAGCAATTTGATACTAATTTCTTGAGGAACAACAAATGGAAGAATTGAAAGTAGAAAAATCTTTGAAGAAAAACTGACCTTGCTTTGATTGACAAACGACCTAGGTAGCAACGCTTGAAGAGAGACAAACTAAGACGTGGTCGGCGATGTAAGTGTAGTGGTCGGTGCAACAACACAATGGTGGGTCTCAGAGTGAGAGGTCTATTAGTGTTAGGGTTCTAAGATTGGTAATGGGAGGAGGAGGGGGTATAGGTGGTGGGCCTATGACACCTATATTGCTGTACTTCATATGGCCTTGTTCAGCAAGCACTACTCATCTTGATCTTGCTTCATGAGATGGACTTCCATATACTGCAAAATGTTTTCTTCTAAAAATGGCAAATTCTTCTCCTGAAGAATGATGTATATTCTCCCGAAAATACTTGGATGAATTCTCACTGTCTTTATGCTTGTTTGCCCTTGGGAAATTTTGTGGAAAAGTCTTAGACCCGTCCTCCTTTCATAGGCAGTACTTAAAGTTTATCAAAAATTCAAACTGACATCAAATCTATTGCGATAGATTTGAACTTCAATTTCAAAACCGATGTGATCTGCCTTTGGAACTCATGATCTCTCCTCTAAATCATACATTCTACACTTAAAATGACTATGTCACATCCAAGCCTTAGCTTTTTTAAAAAAGAGATAAATCATCCTTTAATGCAAATTTTCAATTTTTTTCAAATTAAACTTGCTTCCCAAGTTTAAGATAGACTTAGATTTTGATTTGGAATTTAAAATATGCTGTGAAAATGCTTCAAAAACATTGGCATTTTCTCTTAAATCTTCTTGGCATAGAATCTTCTAGGCTTTGATATTTTTCTACATTTATCTCTTAAAAAAATTACTTATATTTTTTCTTTGGATAATTATAAACCGTTAATTCAAAATTCAAAAACCTAATGGTTAGTTTGAGTATCAATAGAATATCAAGTGATAAGGATCTAAAATTGGAGCTACAAAAAGCCCTATAATATATTATTATTCTTAATGATGATCACAAACACATCTTTTTTTTCCAACTAAATTAATTACAATATGTATGTCTAAACTCGCTAAGATTAATTTAACATGATACATTATAATTTTACCTATATGTTTTTCTTATAACTGGTTAATAATCAATGATTATCATCGCCCATTGCCATTTTTCTAAAGGAATACTTTGGAGCACGGCCAACAATTATTGCATGGTCAACAAAAAGCTTACACATCTAAGGCTGCATAACTGGCCATCAGGGGAAGAAAGATCTAACTTCAGTCAAATCTTACCCCAGTCTAACCTGTTGGACACACCTAATAGCTAACTAGGTTGGTAGGTAGCTAAATATTTCTCAACCTTTACTAGATCTTTATATATGTACATATGTGTCAATATTTTAGTGTATATATATTGCGGATGGATTCTCGTTTATATTATGGGATATGAAAAGATTTTTTTTGTTTTTGAGAAGTTGTTATAAGAAAAGAACTAGCTAGTGATATAGATGTACTTTTAAGCTTTAAGCTTTATTGGATTGGATGTTTAAAAAGACATGAAGTTGCGCAGGAATAATATCGTTATGTATATCTAAGAAAGTGTCAGGGCAAAAGATTTTCTTTCCCTTCAATATATATATATATATATATATATATATCCATATCTATATATTATTCATTCAACTTTCTCAGGAAAAAAAAAAAAAAGTTAATCATATGGGTGTGCTGACACCGAAAGACGATTGACATCGACCCTCTTCTTATTGGAATCAAAGTCTGATCAGTAGAAACGGCCGTCGAATAAAACGTTTAACGTCCGTCTTTCATCAAGAAAAACAATAATATCATATGTTATAAGATGATAGCTGTTTTCGCGCCCACACGGCCAACTTGCATTGCCGTATTAATGAGGTTCCCAGAGGCTTCGATCGATCCGGGCCGGATAAAGACAATGACAGAAAATCAAATATATGTAAATATATATCAATATATATATATATACACATATGTGTGTGTATATAAATGTTGTTGTTTTATATTTTTCTTTTTCTAGTTTTCGTTGAATATGGTTGTAGACAATGTTATTGTTCGTGTATGAGATGTTTTATGTTTACGTTACGTGATATAGTGTGTTGAGTATGTTTTGTTTCTGGTCCTAAACCGCTACATATATATACATATATAGCTTACGTGAAATAAATATTTAGGTTTTCTAAAGTGTTTTATAGCTTCGACGTCACACGAATCCATGACAATAATATAAGATCTTAATATTAACACTTGTAGAGCATTCTTGTTATAGTATTGTGTCGTGTCTGTTTTATGCTTTTTTTTTTACACGCACTCCGGCAAACAAGAGGCAGTTGGGGTCCAAAAAAAAAAAAAGGAAACAAAGAAATAATTAAAAAGAAGAAACATCCTTAGTAAGGAAGCTAAAAAAACTCAATCCTTAGAATTATGAGGGAGCCTATTAGAAAGTGCACAACTGGAGACTAGAGTGCCCATCTGGCCAATTTATGAATTATATATAACGTTTTTATTCTCCTTAACTCAAATAAAAATGGCGTAGAAATCTTGAGCCAAATTCACACTTTTTAACCGATTTTTCGATCTCTTATCGACTGCATTCTTTTAAAAGGTAGAACTGATTTATCTAACAATGCTCTCATGAAGTTTTTAATTGGTGAAATAAGACGTTTTTTTCTTTGTACTTTTTGTGAAGGAGGTTTTGTCATTATCTTCATGCATGTTTATTTCTCAAAACTCCCATATTGCAATTTTATTTTTTTTTCGTTTTGTTGTGCTTAATGTTTTCAAGTAGCTACGGTAACAACTATGTGTGAGTTTAGTAATCCTGTTGTTAGAATTGTTTTAGTTTAAATTCTTATATGTTACAATATAAAACAAAAATAACCTATAATATAAAACTATTATATGTTACAGTAAAATCGTTTTAATTTTTAGTTTTATCGATATTGTTAAATTCACCTAGTTATTATTGAAAAAAAAAAAAAGGTAACAAACTGGGTCGGAACATAACGGTAGAGGTCAGTAGTGTCCAAACCCGGATCTTCTAGGATTTCTACCCACTGGAAGTTGGACCCACTTGCGAAAAGAAGGTGGGGACCGTAGCTTTAGGGGGCGAAAAACAGGAAAAAAGTGAAAGGGCAAAAACGTCGCCTGCTTGTCCATCAATAAATACGTGGGCACGCATTTCGTTTGGACTAGAGAGAGGTCAGGATCATCTCCTCTGTAGGGACCACTTTTCATTTTCCTCGGGATTTTGGGTCTTCTTGCAATTACGGAGATTTCATGGGTTGATATGTTAAACAGTGTTTAAATGCTGCATTCTTCACAGTCTTTGAAGTTTGACATGACAAAACAGCAGCATGTTAAGGAATCTGATTAATCTCTTGTCCAAATTTGATCCTTCTGTCCAATCAGCAGACATGTATCTATGTTGTTAATCATTTAAGTTTTGAATTTGACACTCCTGATTCTTTTTAGAAATGTCCTTTTAGAATTTTTTTAAAATGCCAGTGTTATAGCGATAATCACACAGGAAGTATTTAAAAATTAAGTTGTAACACTAAACTTTCTATTGCTATAATATAAAAACAAAAATATAATATAGTATAAAACTTTTATATTTTATAGTATTTAAGTTTTAACTTCAAACTCTAACTCGGTTTCCAAACACTCTCATAAATTGTCTTAAGTTGAAAAACTATTAACGTGTTTGACAAAATTAGTTATAACTAAAATTTTTAATTGTTATAATATAAAGTTCTCACATGCTATAATAGTTAAAAAAATGAACTAATAAAACTCTCTCATTCATAGTTTTTAGTTTAAGTTTAAGTTTTAATCATACTTATCAAACACTATATATATGATAATGATCACCTGTAGTAAAATATAACATTGATTCAAATTTTTAAAATGAGATAAGTGATTAGAACTCTATCATAAGTGAAATATTGGAAAATGAGATTATGCGTCACTGATGTTGATGATTGGAACTAATTCTTAACTAATTATTGACCTATGGATTAGCTTTGAGAGTCCTCATTATAATTATCAACTAACATAATTAATGTAGCATGGCAAATTAAGAAGGTATGATCAATAACCACTATATTTTGTACTCTTCTTGTAATATAATCTAGCAATTATAACTATTTGTCGCTTCATATAATACTTTCATTGCATATTCTTAGCTCTATTTTCGTAAAAAAATATTCAACAAACTTTGATGATGCTTTATTTATTGTTTTGGATTTCCTGTGAACAAAATTTTTCAATATACCTTTCTTTCTTCTTTTCCCGGTGGAAAGAAGAGCATTTGGGATCAAAATGGATATTTAATTAGCTAAAAAGAAAAAGAAAAGAAAAATTATGCGTAAAATTAATGCACACTAAAAAGCATTAAAATGGAATTAATGAATAATTTTAAACGATTAATGGGTTAATTTTGGCAATGATGATAAAGAACACAAGTGAAGTACGCAATCAATATGACGAAATGATGTGCAAGTTGATTTCTGTTGGCTATTAATTATTTCGAACCGATCAATGAGTCAAATTTGCTATGATGATAAACAACACGGGAAGTATAAAATCAATATGCCTTGAAATGATGCGTAAATTGATTTCTATTGGCTATTAATTACAACTTGTTTTCCTTTGTTTTTTTTATTTATATCTTGTACTTTGACGCAGTTTCTTAGTATTAATGTGCAAATTATGTTATTCGAGTTGGATAGAATACGCAAAAATGAGCAAAATTAGGGGCCAAAGTGTATTGTGTCTGAAAATAAAGAAAATGAAATAGAACAGATATGAGACAAGGCCACCCAAAAAAAAATGTTGCAAGCCAGTGCTTATCGTTAATAGTATTTTAAGATATGTCTACGTGATTACTTATGTGGAAGAGGGGTTACTTATCTGCATTATCTACAATTTATTACTTTATGGGTGCATTTACGAAATTAAAAAAAATGTAATGAAGAGAGCAATAGAATTGAAAAGAAAGTCAGAGGGATAAGAATCATTTATTTGTCTATTAGTACTTAGTAGGGTTCAAAAAAATATACTAATTGTGATCGATCAAACTAAATTAAACCAAACTGAACTATTAATATTTTTAGATTATTGGTCAGTTGTGATTGGTTTTTAATACTATATTTTATCAGTTTGGTGTTCTAAAATCGATAAAAAAAAATACTTGTATTTAGAAATTTCATATTTTTGTAATAATTTTTTAACATGATATCTAATGGTTTATAGTAGGCTTAAAGTAGTAAATTCTATTTTACAATACTAAATAATTTTGAATGTTATCTTTAAAATAGTTAAATGTCAAAATTACTTTAATTTTAAGTCCAAACCGATGAAATCAATAATGAGTAGTTTGGTTTGATATTTTTTTTTTTTTTTGGAGAATATCAAGCTGCCCAAATTGAATAAATATATTTTTAGTTTCGTTGGTGGTTGTTCTCACAAGCTAACAATTAGCGTCCTATCTTTTCTACAAATTACTAAACATAAGGACAATTATACAATTAGTAGCTTAGACTATTTAAACTTATCAGGGCATATAAGTAAAGCTAACGTTCATTTCATTTAACTAATAATCAATACCAAGCGATGAAATGATTGACTTTTTTTCTTATGTTTTATATTCTGTAGGACCTATAAGCTTTTATTATTGATTTTATAAATAAATATAATAATTAGATGAGAAAGTGAATCACTCTTTTTCTTTCCACTTTTTCTTCTTTTGCGGATTGTGATTTATAGCTCTCTCTCTATAGATAGATATTATATATAGTTTTGATGATCATAATTCATATATTTGTCTTTTGAAAATATAGTATTTCGTACATACGTGAAATCCCCTGCATCTGTAACTGTCTCTATAAGAGATGATTAAGATGCTTATTTGGATCACATGCTTTAATATGTGAGAGCTTTACACTGTAATATATGTTTATTTTGTATTGTCGCATGTGAGAACTTCGTATTGCTTGTGATTTAAACTCTAAAGTTCAAACCATTCTCTCAAATACCCTTTCACATCTATAATCATCTTCTTCTTGTTCTTTTTCAATTTTCAATTTACTCTTTTTTTTTTAATTTTCAAGTTACTCTTTTTTTTTTTTTTTTTTTTTTTCTATTTTCAAGATTATTCTGTATTAGAAGCACATATGTACATAGATGAAGTCCTCAACTTCTACCACCTCTAGTTGTCTCTATGAGATAACCATCAACATCTACCAACTACAACTTTCATAAGTTCATCTCATTTGCCCTATTATCTCACTGCGTTCCTGCACGTTCCAAGATATTAATTAATTCTTATACTCTCAATCAACTATAAATTAAAAAAGGGAAGAAAACATACCAAAAAAAAGTAAGAAAATAGAAAGCAACATGTTTTGTCTAGGTCATATAAAAAACCTGTTCCTTAAAATGTGGTCTCATGTCTCCTTGCACTGAGCTAACCCTTAACTACACGAGCAAATGAATTATTAATTTATATGGAAAAAAATAACTGCTTGACTGTAAAAATAGCTGAAAATATTTCGATGTCAGTAAATAGTAATGATTTTTACGTGAAGAAATAAATATGTTATCGGTTACAAAAAGGCAAACGTTTTTTTCTTTTGGGAGAAAAAAAAAAAGCAAGCAATTTGTACTTGATAAAAAAATATTATATTCAAAAATTGTAGTACACCTAATCTTTTTCAAAATCAATTTTAGTAAATATAAAGTTTTAAAAATATTTATTAGTAAATAGGTTATTTATGGTGAGAATAATTTATTTACTCTTTTATTTATTTATAGTGTAAATAATTCTTATTTATAAAGTAAATAGATTTAAGGTGTAAATAATTTATTTACTCTCTTGTTTAAGGTGTAAATTGTTAATAAATATACTATTTATTACAAATATTTTTAAAATTTTATATTTACTTTAAAAAATTTTTAAAAAATAATATTTTTCTCATTCTTTCAAAAATAATTTCGTGGATTCACTTTTGATATCCCTGGGGATCAAAAACTGGGAATAATCATAATAAAAAAGGAAAAAAAAAAAGAAAAGAAAAGAAAGGAGACCTTTCAAAAAAAAAAGAAAAAAAAATAAAGGAGATGCTGGACGGTTTGTTTGCACACTAGCCTTAGCCTTAGCTGTCAGCTTTCTGACGTGGATGATGATCTGGCAGTGACTCTTCACACCCTTGAAAAGCCTTTCTCCTGTATAAACTATTATTACTATTATTATTATTATTATTATTATCATGTTTGTTTATCATAATGACAAAAAGACCCCCAACAAAAAAATCAAATAGAATAATTGAAAAGACGTTATGAGGCGCACGTGTTACCTGCGTAAGTGCCATGCCAGTCCCATACGTATAACCTGCTCACGGGTCTACCGCTTGTCACGTGCGCTTCTGCGACTTCCTATAAACAATTATTATTAGATAAAAGAAAAAAGAAAGTTAATTGTTAAAAAGTTAAATTGGTCGGTCCATTGACCGTTGACCGGGCTGAGAGTTTAATTAATTACTGTTAATAATTAAAAACAGTTTAAGTTGGCTGTTAGTTTTTTTTTTTTTTTTTCCTCTAGAGTTGGCTGTTGTTAGTTGACAGTGAGTAATGAGTAGTATCATGATACATCTTTTTTTACTGTTTGTGAATTTTGACCGATTTGAAATCATGGTTTCTTGCACGTGGGTTAACTCGGATTAACGATAAAGATATTTAGAAATATAATAATATAAAAATAATGTCACACTCACTTGGATTTGATTCAAGAATAAGCAACGGCTTAACGTGATTTCGCTTTTTGGGTACCCTGGCCCTAATGATTGTGATCATGATTCATATTTGTGCACGTCTAAAAAGAAATATACAATTGGGGTGCTTGGAGAAATCGTGGTTTTTATTTTTATTTTAATTTTTGCCAAATAGCAGTTGAAGAATTTATTTTTTCTAATTTTGGTAGTAGAAGAATTACAATATATTAGTGTTTATTAGGTTGTAAAGGAATATAATGCAAGAGATAATGATTTTGGAAAGAAAATAAAATAATAGGAATGATGATCATTTATTTCCTTTTTAATATTTACTTATTCATTTATGATATAATAAGAAACAATTTTATTTATGTTTTAGTGTTTATTAAAACATAAAAATGTCAATATTATAAATGTAATTATCAAAATATCATTTTTACATAATTAAATAATCTTTGAATAACAACATTTCAACTAAAATTGGTTAGACCGTTAAGGTGTTTGGGAGAATGGTTGAAATTAAAAATGTTGGTTTGAAAACTATAACATGTGTAAGCTTTACACTTTAGCAACTTTTTACTATTTACTATAACTGCTAAGAGTTTTACACTATTTGTTGGCTAAAACTAATAGTTTCAACCGAGATGTAAAACAGCTTATATATTCTCAAACACCTTAACATATAAGCAACTATGAGAATTGACATTTTTTGTTTCTCATTTCCTACCTTGTGTGGGGCCTAGACTATCATTATGGACTTTGTAACTAAACGCATTATTAAAAGGAAAAAAAATACTTCTTACTCTTCTTTTCCCTTTCATACAAAGTGAACACGCCTTAAGATTCACATGTTAATATGAGTGGTCTCTCATTCATGAAGTAAAAATATAGGGACCATAAAAAAGGAATCCGTATGGAAATTTGAACATATCTCGACTTATTAGTTTCGAGAGCGCTATGGGCCGTTTGGCACAGTTATTGTTTGTGCTTTTAGTCAGTAGAAAAAGAGAGGTAAAAATTGTAGCTTTTCAATAAGTGTTTAGAACCATGCTTTTAAAAGATTTTAAATAGATTAAAATGATTTTAAATTTTTGTAATAAATTACAAGAATGTTATATTTAAGTTTATAATATATTATTAACATTTTGCTATAAGTTTCAAAATATATTTTAAAAGTATTTTTTTAAAAGTTACATTTTGTGGTTTTGACTAGAAGTATTTGTGGAGAGTTAAAGAACTTCTAACAAATCATCTAAACACTTTCAAAAGTATCATTTAAAAACTCACAAAGTCAAAAATAGCTTTTTACGAAAAGTCTTCCCAAACATACCCTATATCTTTATTGTAGGCTGTGTTAGGCTTTGATTGCTACTGATAACAGATTAAACTTACGACAACTACAACAACTTGGCGTCGATTAAAGTGCAAACAATGGAAACTAGCTAGTTATTACATTGAAAAAAATGGGAAGACAATCATGGTCCATGGATGATTAGCCAAAAAAAATCATGGTCCATGGATATGATTGTCCAATCTTTCGTCCATTTGTACGTGGAGTTCTTCTCTTAATAAGGTGTTTGGCAAATAAGTTCAAATTCATGAGTTAAACCATAAATAGTGTAAAGTTCTCATATACTACAGTATAAAACAAAAGTATATTATAGTATAAAGATCTCACATATTATAATATTTGAGTTCAAACTTGAGTTTGAACTCATTTGTCAAAGTGTCAGAAAAACAACGATATATAATTTATTAGAGAATTTTACACAAGGGTAAAAAAAAAAAAAAAAAGCGTTGCTTATAATAGTGTACAGCTTTAAACCATCATATATATATTTTTTCCATCTTGTTCTATTAAATTATGAATGCTTTTTTTTTTTTTTTTTAATTTGATAGCATTCTAATGTAATCCTAGAGTTTATAATTAGGTCCTAGCTTTCAGGTGGATATTTTTTCGTCGCCTACATTTACATATATGGAAAAGGCATATATAAATTCTTTTAATCGATGTTGAAGATGTCCTGGGAGGGGAACATAAGAAAAAAAACCACCGTGTTATCCATTTCATGTACCGAGTTCAAATTTGTTGCAACATCGTGCCAAGATCCAAGAAAACAAGGAAAGAAAAAAAAATCGCAGATATACAAGGAACTTCTAGGAGATTATTAGACTTTGTGAGATTTGCAAGAGTTTTTTTTCAAAATACGCTTGATCTCTTATGAAAAATGTAGGTCAAATGTAATTCCTCACACGACACCACCGTGCCTAGTGGCAATATTGCCGTATTGGGCTTTACTCTCAAGTAGTTTCGAAGATAAGAGATTAAGTTTGAGCTCCATGATAGGCATTTGGGATTATTTTTAAACAATTAGTTCAATATTCAATAGTTTTTTATGGGACTGAGATGACACGATTTGTCTTCTGACACACTTAATTATAGCTCAATATGGAGACATTTCTCGATGTGTGGGTTCCATTTGATTACACCCAAAGACGCTCAAAGGAGGTAACTACCACTGATCTCTCCTCACTTTTTTTCAGGAAAAAAAAAAGGGCCAAAACAGCTTGTTAGGACACCACTTGGAAGGGTTTCATGGGTGGTTGCCCCCATGAAATTTGGAAAGAATACTAAGGTTAGGTGACAAAGAGACACAATTCCAATACTTTAGTTGTGTGGGATGTGGTGGCTACAAGATGTAGCAATTAGCAAAATGGCACTAGCTAGCTGCCATGGAGACATAATTGGTGTGCTGATCTTGCCTAGCAATGCAGAAAAAGGCTCAAGTGGCCGTCACATGGATGTAGCACCAGCGTTGCCCCCACTCTCCTCTAACCACTTAAAGGCCACTCTTTATAGGTGGAGGACACCAAATCCTCACCCAATTCTATTGTGAATGGAAAGAAACGGTGGCAAAATTTTGCTGGAAATAGGGGAGGCACAAATTGTGCATCAAGATTTACGTGTATGATGGACCTGTTAAACGGTTAGTCCATTGTCCTTATAAATTAGTAGTTTTTACACTGTAACACTGTGGGACTTTAATTTTTTCATCTCTTATAATCTATTTTTAGAAAATCAAACGACTGTTAATGAAGCATATTGATTAATAGTCTTTAGATCAAGAAAATCAATTTGAAGTTTCCAAGGAGAAGTGTCTAACATGAGATAATTTTCACATACTAATCTTGTTTTGTGATATGAGGTGTTATAATAACGATAATCACAATTAATGTACACATAACAAAATCCGTCTCAATCAAAAAATATATGCCAATATTTTTTGTTGTGCATCATTTGTAGTTACCAATAGATTGCTTTGGTTTTCCATGATCTTAACTTTGCATCTTGAGCAATATGATCTTGAATGCTAAAGTACAATGTCAAATGATCAATAGACTTTACCAACTGAATAAGTTGACAAATACGTCCTACGTTCGGATAGATGTCTAATTCAATATTAAATCCCTAAATAATAAAAATAATAATAAAAAAACTTTATTCACTAAACAAGCACAACTTCACCTTTCCAAAAAAAAAGAGCACAACACTATTGATTGTGGAAAGTTCAACTATTGTCTCATTAGTGTTGTACTAGGGCAATCCAAAGCACTCAGGCCCCCTGAAGTGCATAACATGCTGTAAATTGCAAAGCACAACTGGGTGTAAGGCTCCAATTAAAAATAAAAAGAGGGTGAGAGAAATTTTACTGCAAAACCTTATTAGTAGAGCTTCGTTTGAATTGTGACATATGTATCAGATTTTATAAGTTCTCAACATACATATATATTTTTATTTTGATGTGATTTTGCTAGATCTCATAGTTAGAAACACACGATATCAACAAGGGAATTGAGATATGCTATTCAAATTAGTATCTCAAATAATGTCTAATCAATAATATTATATTACATCATTTAATCAACCAAACATTAAAACTAGTAAAAGAATTTAGTTAAAAAAATATGTTGCTGGTTAAAAGTGGTGACAGAGCCAAGATTTATTAGTAGGGAGACCAATTTTTTTAATCAAGATTATACTAACATATATATATAACTGTTTTTGTTTCTTAAATTAATTCATGATATATTGACACATAAAAACTAATATAATTTAAGAAGTCAAGTCTAATTTATATAGATACATACTATATTAAAATTCAAACCATTAAGCTAAAGGTGCTATGGCACCTACTCCGTCGTTGGTTAAAAGTATTTCAAGTTAATAACGTATTATAGAGTACATAATTGGACATAATTCAAAACACAAAAACTTAAACAAATCCATCAATACGTGTACATTGCCGTAGAAGGCTAATTTAAAAAGAAAAAAAAAGGTGCCTTAAATTAGGGAAAACATGAGGCTATGACGCAGCAGATGGGCCACGTGCAAGCGACACGAGCCCAGCATGTACCTTAAGACACGCTTGTGTGCGCGCGCACCAAACACTTTAACTGACTAAGCCTGCAAAGAAGGAGCAGAGAGTTATGCTTTGCCTTACCATGTGACGGCACTAATATCCATCCAAAACGTTACTCTATAATAACGTATATCAATATAATACTAGCTTCCTTTATAAATTGCCATCGCACACAAAATGTACACCATTTTGGGAAGGTTCAGTTGTGTATTTATGCCAAGTGTTTGTTCGGGAGAAAGATTGAAACTTTTTTTTAGTTTAAATTTTGTGAGAAAAAATATTATAAAAAAAATGGTTGAAACCATAAAAAATTTTAATTGGTGGAGACTGTTCTTTTTGTCATACAAATTCCATTAGTGATAAGTAAATGGCATTTTTGGTTTATAAATTTGAATAAAAAATTGGAATGGAAGTTTGATAAGTAAATGGCCTGTTTGGTTCGTGAATTTGAGCAAAAAGCTTAAACAAAAATTTGAAAGAAAATATTGTAATAAAAATATTTGAATTGCGGTTGAAGTTATAAAATAAACAGGCAAAAAAAACTTAGTCCTCAGAACTTGTATCCAGTTGTCAACCCCTTTAAGAATCCTTAAAGACATAAGTTTCATTTGCATTCATTCCATGAAAATATGGCAGAAATATTTTAAGTGATATTGTGGGGGATTGGGTGTTTGGATTGAATGCATTCATTTGTAAAACAGGTGTAGAAAACAGATATTGTTGATGATAACAGTTTTATCAGACCAGGGGCTGCTTTGTAGGATAATAGGTATAATTATACCTTTTCCCACTAGCTATCTTATATTAGATTTTCAAGTTTCAATATATATTTCTTCCAAAGAATGATGAATGCGGTAGGTAAATTTTAGTTTTTTACACTACGGTGAAACATGAAAAAAAAGGCCCTAGATTTTTATTGCAAGCATAAACTATAATATTTACAAATGTTATGATTGTCTCAAATAGAATTTACCCATCAAGTTACCTTAAAAAATAATTAACCCGTCTTGTTATTTCACTTGCTATCAAATAGAGTTCCTTTATCCTTTCATTAATAAATAAATAAAAAAAGTTCCTTTATTTTAGTAAAATAAAAAGAACTCCTTGAGTTTCATTTAACTATTATAATTACTAACAAATATTTGGCTCTAAAGTCTAAACCACAGAACCAAGGAAGCACATAGAATGTTTCTCTATCATAAACCGGAAATATTTTGCATAAAATTTCGACTATTCCTTTTTTTTTTTTTATAATTTACTTTTGAAGTTAAAAATAAGAAATTAACAGATAAATGTTAAATTATCTCTCTAAAAGGTCTACATTATATGGAATTATGCGTATGATTGCGTCAATGTGAGTTGATTCTAGGCTTTTCTTCTTCTTTGTTTTCTTTTATTTCCTTTCTCTATCTAAATTAGCGAATTTTTAATTATTATGAAAATTTATAACTTCGTTAAACTAAAAAAAAAAAAGAAATTTTCCTTGAATCATTATGGGCTAAAATGGATTGAAGTGGCAAAACCATCACTATTTGGATCTTTTTTTTTTTTTTTTTTTTTTTTTTTTTTTTTTTTTTTTAAACTTAGGGATGGGTATTCACTAGGCTATATCTATAACCATATATCTTTTTTTTTTTATTGTATCATGAATCCATTTTTTTTATTTATTTAATTTTTAAAAAGATAACTGATACTTTTGGCTAGTAAGTATTCCAAAAAATAATATTGGACTTGGCTCACCGGAAGAGAGGTAGGCAAATAAGAGATTTTGTGTTTATGAATTAGATTTTGTCTACACAAATCAAAATCTATATTTGTTTGTCATTTTCTATTTATATTTATCAATTTTGACTTTTTTTAATATATGTAGCTTCTAATAGTTAGATTTGCAATCTTGTAAGCATTATAAAAAAAAAAAAAAAAAACCGTTGTGCTCTAGGCATAAAAAGAGACGCAGAATAATATTTATGAATCATAGGACTTTTATTTGATATAGTAAAGTCTACTTTGCATAAGAGAAAGTAAAAGTTGTATCCATCTCCCTTTTAATAATATGTTTACTCGTAAATTTTAAAATAAGATTTTTGTGAGCTTCATACAATATAAACACGGAGAAAGAAATTGTTAATCCTTACATGCTCTTGGTATTTCAATAGATTTTTTTTTTTTTTTTTGGTAGAAAAGATCCCAAACACAACACAAAGAGGACAAAAGAAAGCCCCACACGGGCCAAAAAAAGGGCGAAACCCAGCTAAACAAAAGAGGAATACAAATACTCAGAAATGAAGAACTCCTAGAAATTCACCGAAGAAGGAGACGAAAGTGCCGAGCGACACACCAAATGAGCAAAGACATTGCCATTCCTCCATCGAAATTCACAGAAGGAGTACATTTCAATTGAAAATTATATTTTAGTAATTAAATCATTATTAAGTTTAGTTGAAAGAGAGAGAATGAGATTGTTTCTCAATATATTATCAAAAAATAAGTAATAAACACTAAAAAAAAAGGAAAAAAATGATCCCTATTTATGTTACTTATTATTCTTTTTGTTACGTTTCTTTACTTTTTGGTAAACGTACCCATAAATATTTCTTACCCCTAAATTCTTATCGTTGGCTTGTTTGACATATCGTATTGTATTGTATTATATTGTATTTTTTGTATATAATTCAATACAAGATAATGCAATAGAATATAATACAATACAATACGGTGTGTCAAACATGTCTTTACAATGCGATATAATACAATACAATAAAAAATTTATTTATTTTCATTTTTTAAATTCAAGGTAACAACTAGACGACCGTTTGAGAGGAGGAAAATGATCAAAATAGAGTGGGGAAGATGATCTCCTTTTTTTTTCCTTTTTTTTTTTTATTGTGGGAAAATGATCCAATTGGTCCACTCCGAAAACATTGGACCAATGTGTGAACAAGTATTTCAACCCACTGGTGCACGTTACTGCGCACCCATTCCTCCACCCCATTTCTCGTTCACCAAACTTTTCGGCTGGTCACTAACATACGCCATCAGTCAATTCTCCCCTCCTATGGTAAGTTCTATTTTTATTTCTTTTTTTTCTCTCTTATTTCTTTTTTAATAGGAAAATTTTAAATTAATGCTTTATGCTATATTAAAATATAAGTTTAGTATCTTATATTTTAAAATATTTTATACGAGTATCTTGATTTTTTAAAAAATTTTGTAATACCCAAAGACTCTTTTAGTATTAAATATATGTTTTTTTGTATTTTTTTATGTCAAAAAAACTACTAAAAAATATTTTTTTAAAAATTAAAATATCGATATAAAATATAATAAAGCATAAAACATTAAATTTATATTTTAATATGACATAATATTATACAGTATACTAAATTGAAATTATTTCTTTTTTAAAAGCAAGCTGAAATTCGAAAAGCCATAAAATTTTTTTAAAAAAGGGAAATAAAATATACAGAGCGAACAAAAAAAAAAAAAAAACACAGAGCATGTTATTGAGAGAGAGTTGTGGGCTGTGTGTGTTTATGGTACTTTCGGAACTTGGCAGGTTTTGGAGTATCGTGTCGGGGGGGGTCCGAATCTCATATATTAAAGGATTTTTTTTCTTTTTAATTTTATTTTCGGGTTTTTAATAAGAAATTTTCCTTTTAAAGAATTGCATAATTTATATTTGTTTCCCTTAGAGAGAGATCAAGAAACGGGAAAGGGTAATACTGAAAGAAGATCCCGGGTCCCAACCCAAGTATGTGTGTATATATATATATATACACACACATGCATGTGCATATATGTATATCTTATACACACATATGTATGTATGTGCGCGTATATAAATATAAACAAGTTCAAGCTTGAACAACCCTCTTCATTTGTTTGAGAGAACCAAGAAAAATTTTGGGCACACCAGATTCTTGTGAATCTTCACAGCACTTGTTAATGGGTAGGTTTTTTTTTTTTTTTTTCCTTCTTCTTCTTCTCCTTCCTCGTGCTCTGTTCTTCGATTTCTGTTTCTGGGTCCTGCGAGTTTTCGTGATTTTCAGTGTACTTTTTCTTCTCATCGTTTCTGGAATTGGGATTTTGGGTTATCTTGGGAACATTCGTGGCCTTCTGTCTTTGTACTCAAATTTCTCGTCTTCCAAGCGTTTGTCAAAATGTTTTTCTTGCCTCAAAATTCTGCTTTCCGGTCTTCTTTATCCTATTTTTCTTGTTTTGATTTCTGGGTATTTTCACATCAACTACTAATTCCAACTTTCATGGACGTAACATTATTATTTTTTGGTTACTTCTCTCTCTCTCTTATTTGTGCAATAAAGAATTTGCTTGATGGAATTTCACGTTTCCTTTTTATCAGTATCTTTTTGCTGATTGGTTACGGTGGTTCTGTATAAATGGCCTTTCTTCTCTTATTGGCTGTTTCTTATTCTTTTTATTTTTCAATTTTTTTCCTAAGGTTTGTTTTTCTCCTCTTTTTTTTTTTTTTTCCTCTTTTTTCCTTTTCAGATGTCAACATGAGCTTCTCGCATGACATGGATGATGAATATGAGAAACTCATCCGAAGAATGAACCCACCCAGGTATAATAGAAGTCTCATCTTTTTCAATACAGACCCTGAATTTTTATGTTTTTCATTCATACCCTTCTTGAGGTTCAAGACATTTTTCGTCTTTCTTTTCAGGGTTGTAATTGATAATGGTTCTTGTAAAAATGCTACAGTTATCAGGGTATGATTTTTTTTTTTTTGTTTTTTTGGCCTTAATTTTTCAATTCTTGATTTATCTTTTTCAAGTTTGGAAAATAATTTGGTACTTTGTTATTTTGTATGATCTAGGTTGACAGTGCAAATGCACATGGAATACTGCTGGAAGTTGTTCAAGTACTTACTGATCTTAATCTTATCATAACCAAGGCTTATATATCTTCTGATGGATGTTGGTTCATGGATGGTAAGAATAAGATTCTTTTTTTTTTTTTTTAATGATTTTACCTCCTTTGAGGTTAAAATATTAATTTGTAATTTATTTTGGACTCAGTTTTTAATGTCACTGATCAAGATGGAAACAAGGTGACAGATGAAGGGGTTTTGGATTACATACAAAAGGTGTGTTTGATTTTTTCTTTTCTGCAGTTTTTGCTCTTCTTTAATGTCATATTATACTAAAGAGCTTATATTTGTTTACACTTTTAATTTAGTCGCTTGGCCCGGAATCTTGCTTCATGTCTTCTATGAGATCTGTTGGTGTTACGCCATCGATGGAGCACACTGCCATTGAGCTCACGGGGAGCGATAGGCCAGGACTGCTTTCTGAGGTTTGTGCTGTGCTCACCCATCTCAAATGCAATGTGGTGAGTGCTGAGGTCTGGACACACAACACACGGGCTGCCTCTGTTATGCACGTCACTGACGAGGAGACGGGTTCAGCAATCACCGATCCGGAGAGGCTTTCCAGGATTAAGCAATTGCTATGCAATGTGCTCAAGGGAAGTAACAAATCCAGGGGAGCTAAGACTGTGGTCTCACAGGAAGTCATGCACACCGAGAGAAGGCTTCACCAGATGATGTTTGCTGATAGGGACTATGAAAGGTCGGATGACGATGCCTTGGATGAAAAGCATAGACCAAATGTTAGTGTTGTTAATTGGTACGACAAGGACTACTCGGTGGTTACCATTCGGAGCAAAGACAGACCGAAGCTTCTCTTCGACACGGTTTGCACTTTGACAGACATGAAGTATGTGGTTTTCCATGCAAATATCGATGCTGAGGGGCCAGAAGCTTATCAGGTATATGTCATTTCTCTGTCATTTAGTATATTTACATGCTTGTGAAATAAGGTCTGCTTTCTTAGAGTTTTTTGACTGAGTATATTATGGCTACATTGTAGGAATACTACATCAGGCACATAGATGGATCCCCTGTGAAATCAGAGGCAGAGAGGCAAAGAGTCATTCAGTGTCTTGAAGCAGCCATTGAGAGAAGAGTATCGGAGGTAAAAATATGCCATCTAACTTCCATTTGCTTCATTCATTTGTCGGAAACTTGGAAGTTTGGAAATCTATTCTTTAAAAAGTTGCACTTGAGAGTATATATTGTTATTCCTTCTGCTGAAGGATTTATGTTTGCAATATCTTCCAATTTATGTAAAAAATAGGTAATCAGACAGTTAGGCTACAAAAAGTTTGCATATCAAAACCATGGCCTTAGACCCCTTTTAACTGGGTTCTCGTTTAGTTTTGTTGTGTGCATTTGTTTGTCTCATATAGAGGATTCCTCCTGCTCGAAAACTCCTCATAAAGAACAGCTGAAAAAGAAAAGTTCCATGAGACAGCTGTTATTTCCTTTACCTTTGTTCTGAAAAGGCTCCATTGATTCTTTATCTTATTATTCTGTTTGTTTCTTTCTTTCTTATTCAGGGTTTGAAGCTAGAACTTTGTACGGCCGACAGAGTTGGCCTGCTCTCTGATGTCACTCGCATATTTCGCGAAAACAGCCTCACTGTAAGCCGAGCAGAGGTGACGACTAAAGGAGGGAAAGCCATGAACACGTTCTATGTTAGCGATGCATCAGGGTATCCAGTTGATTCCAAGACCATAGATTCCATCAGGCAAGTCATTGGGCAGACCATTCTTAAGGTGAAAGGCAACCCTGAAGAGTTGAAGTCTGGTTCTCAAGAATCTCCCACCAGGTTCCTCTTTGGTGGCCTCTTCAAGTCCAGATCTTTCGTCAATTTCGGATTGGTTAGGTCCTATTCTTGAGGAAAAAAAGAAAAAGAAAAAACTGATCATAGCTAGTTCCCTTTGTATATAACAACCACTTGGCTCTTGCATACCATTACTTCATCAGAAAATCTAGACCATTTTGGTGGATTTAAGCCTCTAGTTAGGAACACGGCCTTTTCTTCCTTAGCAAGGAAAACATAGGTTTCAAAATCTGCTTGTAAATCTCCCTTATTTCCTCCTGCTTTAAGCCCTTCATTTGTTAATGACTCCAACCTGACGTTGGGATCATTTAAGCCAAAAGAGAGAGAGAGAGAGAGAGAGAGAGAGAAAGAGATGAAAAGGAAGAAGCAATTGAGGTGTACAGTGACCTTGAAACTCGTCAACCTTGTGTACATAAATTTTCTTTTGTCTATCCCAATCAGTGTTATTATCATATCCGTTTGTTCATTTTTCTCCCTTGATAATTGTCTCCGGTTCACATTGCAAGGCAGGTATTCGTGTTTGACCAAGGTGGTAGACTGAGGCCTTTATAACTGAATTAAAGATTCCTAACATTAATAAAAGCTCATAAGAAAATAATAAGGGAGGCAATTTTGTACCATCGCACCAAAGGAGCATACTGTTTTAGCCATCTGATTAACTTTTTAAAAGTTTGATCGGCGATTGGAAGTAATTTTATGTCGCGTGTTGTAAATTTTTTTTTAGTTATAGATCAAACCAATAAACAGTTATCTTAATGGCTAAAACAATATGCTCCACCGGTTGTGCAATTGCAAAACGGCATTCTTCATCACAAAAATTTTCAAATTATAACAATAAATAAATAAATAATATGGTCATATTAGATATGTATGCGAAGATGCAAGCAACGATACCATTGATTAAGTGATAAAGTTGGCGTTTAAATTAGTTCTTTCTAGGTTGGTGAAGCTACCAACAAAACAATGACCAACCCTTCTCTCATGTTTGACTGGCTTAATTGGTGGCGGCTTCCAGTCTTAGCCTTTAGTGTTTAACTTTTAGCAATACTATTACACCTTGCTTTTTTCACAATTCTTACGCACCAAGTGATGTAATAATTATTTGTATTGTGCGTCATATTAAGTCCACAGGCTAGTGTTTAGCTTCTCTGGCTAAAAATTTGTTTCACAAAGATTGGTACAAGAAAGTTTATTATATAAAAATTAGGGGTTTCAGTACTGTCCAAAAAATCAGTCCAAAGATGGAGGATTTAAAAGTTCAGATGTAACATGTATATATTCCAAAGTAATTGTGACTGGAAATAAATATCATGTTGCATCTCAATCTTTACATGTTACACACGTGAACGCTTCTTTATACTTACATCTTAACTTTTATATGTGTAACATATGAAATCAAATCGATCGAGCTGAATGATCTTAGAAAAAAAAAATCTAAAAAATATATATCTATGTAAAATTAATGCCCATGGTTAGTATGATCTTATCGATATGTGATGGCCAACTTGTGACATAACATTGCTCTTTAATGGAGACAAGCACGTACAGATATAAGATGTGGTTTGCTTTGTTTTCTGAAAATCAAATCCATTTGGTTTTGTTGAGCAAGGTGCCTGGTTCTAGAAATTACTTCTGCTCACTACTTTAGGAACAATTTTTTTTCTCTTTTTAATCATGGATTGAACCAGTCTGATTATTCTTTATCTTTTCAAAAGAATCTAGAAGTATTGGAACTGTAAAAGTTTTTTTTTTTTTTTTAACCGCTTGTGTGAACTTTTTTCTGTTTTTACCCTTTGAAATGGTCCATAAAGACTCTTGTTAATCCAATCAAAAGCAACTTGAACATTCCATCGCTTTGACCAGACGCTTAAAGGTGGGTGAGGGAGTTGAAGAAAGCGCTACAAAGCACAAAAAAGGCCAACAATCCCCAATATATGGACAGATAAAAGTTGGGAGAAAATGGTATCTTCATTTTTTGAATTGAATTTGAAGCTCATCAAAATGATTTCAAACTTCCACGTCAGCACCTGTATAATTGGCACTATAATTATTGCTTTGCGTGCTGCCACGTGGCTTCCTTCACTCTGTCCACGTGGCGCCACTTCAATAGGAAATCGGTATTTGGACAAGTAAATCCTTAAAGTAGCCAAAATTATTGCAAAATAATCTATAGTTAAGTAGTGGTTGTATATCGTCATCTTCCTTAGTCTTTAACGTGTAAGAAATTTCTTTTAAGGCACAACTTTTGGTCCTTTATTTTATTTATATATGTTACATATCATTTTAAAAATAAAAATTTTGGTCTTGGGGTGACTCTTGACTCTTGTGTTCTTTTATTATTTCGGCTTTTTGGAATTCAAACAAATGTTTTGTTGATAGGAACCAGTAATCTGATCCATACCTCAGCCAAAGATTCTCTCTCTTGAGATTACGCCAAAATGGATCAAGCACATGAGACGTAACTGAGGAGGCCAACGCAAAATTTAAAAATAATAAGTGATGTTTATGAGTTTATATAATCATGATTTATAAAAAGGGTTATTTTATGAGAAATAATTAGAATTTAAAATTAAACATTGACAAGAGCACATGGAAAATTATGGCTTTGGACGAAAGCAACAACTCTATTATCACATATCACGTTGCATTTTAAGTTTAATTAACTCTAGTTTTCTTTGGTTTACTTATTAGCTAATCATTCATGATTTCTTGACGTAAAAAGCAGTTCTACTTTGATCACTATCGTAAAGTTTGAAAATATGGTAATGGAATATGATAGGTTAATAATTTGCCATATTTTGCATGCCAGGATAAAATATTAATTTATCCTTGACCATTTTTTTCTTAAGTAACTAAAATAACGCACTTACAGACTTACTTTGCTACTAAAGATATGAGTGTAATATAATACTCAAGCCACTAACAAGGCAGAACAAGCATTACCTAGCAAGGGAAGATACATATATAATGGCATTTATATAATAATATATATGTTTATTGTACATACACACATACATACATACATATGTACGTACATATATGTATATATACACCCTAACTTGTAACATCTTTTTTTCCCATTTTTTTTTAATTTTTTTGTCCCATACATAGAGCATATACACATGAACTTGTCCAATGCCTGACTTAATTTCTTACACGCATAAGCATGCATCTTTGCACACAAGAACAGGAAAGACAAAGAAGTTCGCAGTGGTTATACGGCACTAACAAGTGACAAAAAAAAAAAAAAAAAAAAAAAACTTTCTCTAATAAAATATAAATATATTGTTATATGTTATATATGCTTGGACTAGTCAAAAGTCAATGTCTGTAACATGTCGAGTGTCGTATGCCTGCATGCGCGTGCGTGCTCGTCTTCATCATATTTTCTTATAGTTAATTTGATTATTTTAAAAATGATCACAAATTAGATATATGAGCTAGCTAGGTTGGCACCACAATCATTTTGGAATCATGGCTATCCATTTCACAATAAAATACAATGTGCCTGCTTCAAAGTACTATTTACGAGAACCCTACGATTAGGCTTGTTAAAACAACCAAAAAACCAAAATTAACCGTCAAATCCGAATGAAAAAAACCAAAAAAATCGGGTATAAGATAAAAACCAGCCACCTATTAATTTCTGAGGGTTGGTTTTCGGAAATAATATTTTGCCTCGATCGGTCACCAACCAACCGTGGACTTACAACTTCCAAACTAATATAGAATATATTATGTATTACATACATTACATATAAGACGAAACCCATTCTAAGGGAATTTTTTTGGTATAAAGTGGATTTTGTTAGATTTATTTTGTATGACATTATCTTTTGTTTTCCACTATCAAATACATTAATTTTGACTGAATAAAGAATAAGTTATTGATTTTCAATTGCTAGATTACATTCAGTATTCTGGCTAGTTATTCTAGACAAAAATCGATCACTACAATACAAAACCGTCCGAATTTTTGTCTATTCGGTCAATTTTGACCAAAAACTAACAAAAATATACCATTGAACACCCCTATTTATGGTAAGGTATGAAAAATTCATACTATATTAATAAGATTTCATTTTATAGGCTGTTGGGGAGCCATGATTTAAATCACAATTTGTGGTTCAAACCAATTTTACTGCAGTATTTTTCTTATAACATTTAAATTGCTATGCAGTATTTTTAGCTCAAACCATTGGTTTCGAATTGAGCTCTCAAACTCCCTACTAAGCTATTAAATTTGTTGGAGAGATTGTAATATATCTCTCTAACATGTTTAAAATCAAACATTACACGAATATAAGTTGAAAAACACATTTTTTAATGTGTTTAGATTCAGCTCGGAGCACCGCAGCTCCCATATTAGAGGCCATGGTGCTACAGGAACAAAACAACACAAAATGAGATACGTCCGCCATGTGCAAAATTTGTACAATGAGCATACTGCTGTGACGACGAAAAGTTGGCACTACGATGCTCTCCTGTGTTAATTTACATTGAAAAAAATGTATTTAGACATATTCCAAACTGGTATATTCATTAGTTATGTGCTTTCATACAAACTTGAACATCAATTAGCAACAGACACGTCTGCTATAATAGATATATTGAGACACAAATAAACACTTTTACGAGTGAAGAGATACCTTTACATTTGATGAGGTACCTTTTCGTAAAGGTTCTATGGATTGGTTCGGTTGAGACCATCCTTCAAATGGCACTCCTATTTTTGTTTAATCTCTAAAGTTATTACAAAATTCATATCTTGTTCTAGAACACGATATTGTTTAAATATAGTGTTAAAGTATTTGTTGTATCTTGGGGGTAATTTGCTACAAAAACTCTCTAGCAAACTTAAATAAGTGAGGGCAAATAAAACCTTTAAAGAAGGTGTTCATACATGTCTCAAAGATGTTTCCATTTTCCAAAATTTTTTAGCCTTTATTATCTCCTTACACACAAAATACATCAACATTCTTAACGGTTTTATTCTACTATGATGAAGGCTGAAAACAACATGGCATCCTTCCTTAAACCAAATGTCCAGCTTGACCATTGTGATGGTACTAACTTCACTCGCTAAAAGAAGAAGTTGTTCTTCTTACTCACAGCGCTCAAGATCGTTTATGTACTTGAAAGAAGAAGACAATTCTGATGCCATCAAAACTACTAGAAAGAAAAGGAAAGATGATGAAGTCATGTGCCGTGGACATATTCTCAACGTTCTCTCTGATCATCTCTATGATCTCTACCACAACATGGAGTCCCCAGTGGAGATATGGAATGCCTTTGAATACAAAGACAAGATGAAAGGGAAGATATGAATAAATTCCTTATTTTTAAATTTTTGGAATTTTCTATGCTTGACTCCAAGTCTGTTCTAGACTAAATACATGAATTGTAAGTCATTGTTGCAAAACTCGAAGAGTTAAAGGTTGAGATTTTTGAATCGTTTCTAGTGGGAGCCATTATTGCTAAATTACCCTAATCTTGCACTGGTTATAGAAAGAAACTCTTCCATAGAAAGGATGACATAGCTCTAGAGGAGTTGTAAAAGCACTCGAGGATTGAAGAGGAGACCAAGTCTCATGATCCCAAAGGAAAACCTTTGGTTCTTCTAAAGTTAATGTGGCTAAAACTTGTAAGTTTCAAAAGAACTTCAAAATTAACAATGACAAGAAGTGCAAAAGATCTAGTAATGGTCTGAAAAAGTTTATCGTAAGTTGTTTCTTTTGCAGGAAACAAGGCCATGGACAAAGTGAATGTAGGTACAAAAAGAAAAAGGAAGAAGTGAACTCTAGTACAACCAATGTTGTTGAAGAAAAATCCAAAGAGATTTATGCTATGATCTCCAAGATGCAAATTGGCGTGATTACCCAAACCAACATGGCTGGAACAAAGTCCTACGATTGGTAGCTTGATTCCAACACCACCAATGATAAGAGCATGTTCTTGTCATATGCAATAGAGAAAGAAAGACAAACGGTTCTCATAGGGAACCATGACGCAACAGTGGCTGCCAGGAAAGAAGTGGTAGAGATCAACTTTACTTCCAGGAAGAAAGTTACTTTAAACAATGTCTTCTATGTTCCCGATATTAGAAAGAATCTTGTATCCACTTTTCTTATGTGTAAGAATGGTTTTAATATTGTACTTGAGGGCAATACTTGTATTGTATCTAAGAATGAGTTATTAGTGGGAAAGGGTATTCTTCTGATGGCATATACAAACTTAGTATCAATAATAATAGATGATGAATTCTATTTACATTGTTGAGTCTTTTGATATTTGGCATGCTCGTTTAGCACACTTAAGTTTTAGATCTTTAGAATACATGTTTAAATATGGTTTGATTAATTGCAAAGATGATGAACATGATAAGTGTGAGATATGCATACAAACAAATTAATAAAGAAACCCTTTCCTAAAGCCCAAAGAAATACTCAAATATTAAATTTGATTCATGTCGATATTATGGGCATAATGGAATTTTAACAAGAGGAGAAAAAGATACTTTATCACTTTCATTGATGTTTGTTCTAGATACACATATATGTACTTAATTAGAATAAAAGATGGAGTCTTAGATAAGTTTAACTTTTCAAGGCTGATGTTGAGAATCAAAATGGTTCTAAATGATAGAGGTGCTGAATACTTTTCTAATGAGTTTGATACTTTCTGTGAAGATTATAGTATTATTCACTAAAAGTCAACCCCTTTTACTCGTTAACAAAATGGTTTGGCCAAAAGAAATAATAGGATTTTACCAATATGATTAACTCTATGCTTCTTGATACTAAATTTCCCAATAACTAACTTATAGGGGGAAGCTTTACTTACTACATGTCATGTTCATAATAAGATAACATCTATGAAAACACAAGTCTCTCCATATAAAATATGAAAATGAAGGAAACCAAACTAAATGTATTTAAGGGTATGGGACTGCTTAGCCTTCTATAAAGTGCATGACCCTAGAACATCAAAGTTAGGTATAAGAGGAATTAAATATGCTTTTATAGGGTATGCTGAAAATTCCAAGGCATATAGGTTGTTGAATCTAATATGATAGTGGAATCAAAAGATATTGAATTCATTGAAAATAAATTTATTGTTGATTCTACAATTGAATTGGAATCTAATATAAATCAGCCATGTGACTATTCTCTTGGTACCTCCACTAATAAAAGAAAATAGTCTATAACATCTTTTGAACCAAGAAGAAGTCAACGTGAAAGAAAAAAAAAAGAGTTTAGCACTGGATTTTATTTCATCTCAAGCTTTACCCTTCTTGGTTGAAGAAGATAGAAATGGTGTACTTAATAAAATACTATTGTTGCTACATATTGAAGAAGATCTAAAGCCATTTAATGAAGCCACGTCATCAAGAGATACCTCCTTTTGGAGAGAGGCTGTAAATGATGAAATAGATTCAATAATATCTATGAAACTTGGGTTTTGGTTGATCTCCCTCCAGGATCGAAACCGATAAACAACAAATGGGTGTTTAAAAGAAAGTACAACATTGATGTTTTTATACAAAAATTCAAGGCTAGATTGGTAGCCTTAGGCTTTAAACAAAAGCATGGTATAGACTATTTTGATACATATGCTCTGGTAGCTACGTTGACATCTATTAGAGCATTATTTACAATTGCTTTGATATATAATTTATATGTGTACCAAAACAGTTGTAAAGACAGCTTTTTTAAATGGTGATCTTGATGAGGAAATCTATATAGAACAATGCGAGGGTCGTGTGCTTGGAAATGAGAATAAGATTTGCAAGTTAGTCAAGTCACTTCATGGATTGAAGGAAGCGCCAAAATAATGGTATGAGAAATTTAATTTAGTGATATTGTCTCATAGGTTTAAGCACAATAACATAGATAAATGTATTTATTCTAGATTTACAAATGATTTTTGCGTGATTATATATTTATTTATTGATGACTTGCTTATCTTTGGGACAAACATGCAAGGAATGAATGATACTAAGAAGTATCTAACTTCACAATTTAAGATGAAAGATCTTAGTGAAGTAGATATATCTTAGATGTGAAAGTAAGGAAACATAGTGGGGTTACTTGTTTTGTCAATCTCATTATATGGAGAAGATTCTCCTTAAATTCAGTCATTTGAAGTTTTAAAAAGCTAATACCCCATATGATTCTAGCATTAAATTACTAGAAAATGTTAGTCAAGCATTAGCACAGCTTAAACATGCTAGTGCAATTCATAGCTTGATGTATGCTATGCATTGTATAAGGCCAGACATTGCTTTTGCAGTGTGTAAAATGTCAAGGTATACGAATAACCCAAGTATTAAACATTGGAACATAATTGGTAGAATACTTGCTTATCTTAAAAGGACCATTAATTTGGGTTTGGGGTATTCAGATGCTAGTTGGGGAACCAATACAAGTGATAATAAATCCACATCTGGTTGGATTTTTACAATTGTAGGAGGAGTCGTGTCTTGGGCTTCTAATAAACAAACATGCATAACTCACTCAATGATAGATAGTGAGTTTACAACACTTACGACTATAGGCAAAGAAGTAGAATGGCTGAGAAATGTATTGTTTAATATTAAGTTGTGGCCACAACTAATGCCATCTATTTCTTTGTATTGCGATACTAAAGCTAAATAGTCCTGAGCTTATAACAAAGTTTACGATAGAAAGTTTAGACTTATTAGCTTGAGACATTAATATGTGAAACAACTAACAACCGATGGTATTGTTAATGTTGCTAATATTAGGATTAATAAGAACCTAACAGATCCCTTGACAAAAGGTCTTTTTAGAGACTTAGCTAAGGATACATATAGTGGAATGAGATTGAAACCTTTTATGTAAGAGTCACTAGTGATGGTAACCCAACTATGCAGTAGTTGTACTGCTACTCCATAGTTAAATGTGGTAAGAACAAGTTGTCGTTTTGTAACAAGGTAAGCACTGGAAAATTTATTTGTCCCTTCCGAGATGTTGGGTGCAAGTAATTGCATAGTTGAGGTTGAGTATTTACTCTTAATGAAGTTCAAGTTTCAAAATAGCTAGAGACATGATTTGAAACTTCACCTAGGTGAACATAAAAAATGGTGCCATTTATAACAAGACAATGGTTTAGTGTAAATGGCCATGAATCCAAGATAATGCACAACGCTGAAATAGTGTAAAAATGATTGGAAAATATTTTGAATTTTGGAATATCTCATATGTGATGTATTTCTGGTATTTGCTTAAGAGACAAAGTTCAATACAAAGCACGCTATTGTCTTATGAATACTTTGAAATATATTCACTAATTGAAGGTTAAAATCAAAAGATACCTTCTTGTATGCATGGGTTTATTGTTGTTAAATCTGGAAAATATTACAGTCTAGTGGGAAATTGTTAAAGAGATTATAATATGTCTCTCTAACATGTGTAATATCAAGATCATATGGATATAAGTTGGAAAACACATTTTTAATATATTTAGATTTAGCTCGGAGCTTCACAACGCCCATATTGGAGGAATACAGGTGCGGCAGTGCTAGACATACAAAAGAGCACAAGAGGAGACATGGCCGCTGGGGCCATAACGCCCAAAACTAAGGCTATGGAGCCCATTTGAAAAGACGCTGGCACCATGGCACCCGTTGTAACATCTACAAAATTTGCATAGTGAGCATAGTGTCGCGGCATCAAAAAGCTGGCGCCGCGGTGCTCTCCCGTGCTGATTGGTATTAAGACACAAATAAACACCTTTACGAGTGAAAAGATATGATGTGTCCCACATCGGTTAGAGAGGGTGGTCTCGGGTGTTTTATATATGGGTTCACAATCCTCCCCTCATGAGCTAGCTTTTGGGGTGGAGTTAGGTGGGTTCATATCATATGGTATCAGAGCCAAACCTCTGCTGGTCGGTGGGCGCATGTACAAAGGTTCCCTGCCACTCGTGTGGGTTAACGACGGTGTTGGCACGAGGATTCCCTGCCGCTCGTGTGGGTTAACGGCGGAGTTGGCACGAGTTGGCACGAGGACGTGCAGTCTAAAGGGGTCGGGAATGATGTGTCCCACATCGGTTAGAGAGGGTGGTCTCGGGTGTTTTATATATGGGTTCACAATCCTCCCCTCATGAGCTAGCTTTTGGGGTGGAGTTAGGTGGGTTCATATCATATGAACCCTTTAGACTGCACGTCCTCGTGCCAACTCTGTCGTTAACCCACACGAGCGATGTTCTCGTGCCAACTCTGTCGTTAACCCACACGAGCGGCAGGGAACCTTTGTACATGCGCCCACCGACCAGCAGAGGTTTGGCTCTGATACCATATGACATGAACCCACCTAACTCCACCCCAAAAGCTAGCTCGTGAGGGGAGGATTGTGAACCCATATATATAACACCCAAGACCACCCTCTCTAACCGATGTGGGACACATCATTCCCGACCCCTTTAGACTGCACGTCCTCGTGCCAACTCCGTCGTTAACCCACACGAGCAATGTTCTCGTGCCAACTCTGTCGTTAACCCACACGAGCGATGTTCTCGTGCCAACTCTGTCGTTAACCCACACGAGCGATGTTCTCGTGCCAACTCTGTCGTTAACCCACACGAGCGGCAGGGAACCTTTGTACATGCGCCCACCGACCAGCAGAGGTTTGGCTCTGATACCATATGACATGAACCCACCTAACTCCACCCCAAAAGCTAGCTCGTGAGGGGAGGATTGTGAACCCATATATATAACACCCAAGACCACCCTCTCTAACCGATGTGGGACACATCAAGATACCTTTACATTTGATGAGTTATCTTTATGTAAAGGTTATATGGATTGGTTCGGTTATGACCATTCTTCAAAAGGCACCCCTATCTTTGTTTAATCTCTAGAATTATTACATAATTCATATCTTATTCTGGAACACTATATTGTTGCTAAATATAGTGTTCATGTGTTTGTTGTATCTTGGGAGTACTTTGCTATAAAAACTCTCTACCAAACTTGAATAAGTGAGGACAAATAAAACCTTTAAAGAAGGAGTTCATACAATCCTCAAAGATATTTCTATTTTCCAGAATTTTTTAGCCTTCATTTGTTCTTTACACACAAAATGCACCATTAAAATCTGTATCAAGTTTTGTCAATTTTAATATTAATATTTATTTTTAATGTAATTTTCACTAAAGTTAACCTTAAGAAACAAATGCGACTAATAGGAGTATACCCAATCATAAACAGCTCCAAACAGTTATTCCAATAGTTTATGTACTATGAAATATATGATTCTTCTGTCAAACTAAAAAAGGAAAAAAGAAAAGATAAAAGATAAAAGAAAAAGATTGCAGTGTTTTCACGCCACCTAATATCTAAAATTTTAATGGGAAATGAGCAGTATTTAATTAAGTAATTAAACTACCATGTGCTTCTGAATTTCCTGTCACTGAAAACTTTGGTCTTTTTTAATGTATCCCTCACATGGAGGAAAATGGGGCAATGCAAGTTTCTTACACCAACAAAATCAGATGGATCAACTTCAGATCACATGAATGGCTCATATCACCTAATTAATAAATTCAATATTAATTGATTTTGGGGTTTAAATAACTCTACTATAAACTGTTCCCAACAAAATTTCCTTTGGTAGAAAATGTATCTTAGGAACCATTGGGGTCGTTTGATATTGTTTTCGAAATAGGTAAAAATATTTTTGTTTTAGAAAATAAAATTTTTTTGAGAATTATGTTGAGAGTGTTTTTAAACTTTTTATCTCAAAAAACGTGTAAAAATATTTTCAAAAATTTTGAGAACAAAAATAAATGGAGCTATTATTTATGTTGTTATCTTATTTTTTAAAGGTCTAATTTATAAGTATGCACGTTAAAAATTTGAAAAACAAGATACAAAACTACTTCTAGTTAGTTTTAGATTAGGTCACTGAAAAATTAATTCAATAATTAAAATAATAGTTTTTATAATCAGTAATGCAAAACATAGTTAATACCATAAAATTAAAAAAAAAAAACCCTCTGGTACAAACTGTCCGTTCGATGTGCCATTTGTCCCCGAGCCAGGTGGTGGGGTCCATATAGGTGCACAATTAGATGATCAATCCCCATCAGACAATTGCATGATGCCTATTAGGGTATCAAAATCCAAGAGAAACTAGTATAGTCCATGATGTTTTTATTAGGACAACCCATCAAAAAGATTTTTCTCAAATCTTTCACGAATGCATAAAGATCTGCATCAAAGTTAGCATTTCTTAGTGGTGCACAATAAAGAGCAAAATAAAAATGGATGAAAGTACTAATTCTGAGTTTCCAGGCTTCCAAACTTATGCTCACAAAGATGACATTGTTCTCAAGAGGTGTTTGAGTCGTCTGCAAAGAAGAGCTCCTTGTCCTCTCCAAGTGAAGCCTAATCATGATCATGTGTCCTCTTCGTGCCACGGCGCGCAGAAATTGCTCGGAAACAACACAAATCCTTCTCCGTCGTCTTCGGCTTCGCCTTCTTCTTCGTTGAGTTCATTCTATCACAGTAAAGATCCCATCCCACTGCTTTCTCCTTTAGTATTGCCTTCTTTGCTGGAATCTGCTTGTATTCAACAAGAAAATGCTGCGAAATTGCATTGAATCTTTGAACAGTACAGTGTTGATTATGAACATGTTGTATATTGTTGACTATCTAATATTTTTGCATCATATTGCCTTTGGCTGTGTAAAATTTTTTTGCATACATGTTTTCTCTATTTGCCATCTAGATTCCGGGCTATATAATATTTGTTTGTTTGATTTTCTTTGATTTTTTTTTTTGCTTCTTTTTTTTTGGTTTATTACTTGAAACTTCTTTTTGCACTTTTGTGAAAAAAGATAAACAGAACACGTTTTTGTTTGCCACAATCTTGTCTAGCAACTTTCTAGTTAATTAAAGAATATTTGGGAATCAAGTTAGATATTAAAGTTGGAGCTTAAATATTGTAACATAAGAACATATTTTGTTTTACATTGTAATATATGAGGGTCTTGCACTATAATAGTTAGAGCCTGATTCTCAAACACTCTCGTAATTACGAGGGAAATAAGTCATCTTAGAGGGTGAGGGATGTGAATAACATCTGCACTCCATGAAATATTTGATCTGGATGACACAATATAAAATCTGTACCAAAAATGTTACAGCTAGTAGCTATTAATTAGCTAGTTCTATTAGTGTGCTGAGGATGGTTGCCACTTGCTATTGGGACTGAAAATTCATGGACCCAGATGCCAGCTTTTGTGATCCTCAAGCACTTAAGCCCCACTTCTTTTTCTAATTGGGCCTCTGACTTTTACCCTTTGTTGAGCATAAAGATCGTTTAACCAAAATCATACTTTTAGAGGGCAAAAGATTCGAACATAATTTACACATAAAAGTAGTATGAGGGAACAACTAGATTTCACAAGTATTGTGACACTTTTAAAACATGTCATGTCGTCTTGGGGACTTTATTTTTCCACAGGAAAGAAACTTCTGTAATTAATTCAACTTTACAAAAATAACATACCAAAATCTATACCTAGCTAATATTGATGTAATCATACCAGATTATGCAGAGGTAAACCAACGGCTTCTTCCACACCGATGGTAGTATACCGTGTTACTTTTTTGTTTTCCTTCTTGTTTTTTTTTTTTTTTTAATCATAAGCAGTGTGATGTTTTACCAAAGCTATCCGGTTGCTACCGTACCTGCGAAAAGGATTTTATGTGGTTAATCACAGTAGTCTATCGTCTTACTTGCGATTTCCTAACAGCTTTGAAAGGAATCTTTCTGAGATACCTTTTCTGCATTCGATCTCTCCATATCCGGCCAGAAATACTCGTGCCTTCATCAGAATGTCATGCACGAGAACGACAATGTCATGCATGCTTTTGAAAGTTGTATTTATTTGTGTTGTAATTATAAAGTTTCATATCACACTATTATTTTACATTATATGTTAAGTTGTGTCACATGTATACATGCGTAATATGTATAAAAAGTAAATTTTAAAATACAATATTTATAAAAATTCCAAAAAAAAAAATTAAATGCAGGCTTATCTGATTGCAACTTATTGGAGCTCTCTAAAAGAAAGTATTCAGGCCTATTAGTTTGCTTGGTTATGAATAAATTAGTTTATTAATGTGGATGTTTATATTACTAATACCCTCATGAATTGCATTATCTCTACCTTAATCATCATTAGTGTTGGTATTTTACAATCTTTATAACCTACCAATTATCACTCTATTAGTATTATTTTATTATTATAAGTCTTGACTTTTGGCTTTTTCTACAGTATGATCCTTGGTCTATATTTATAGCCTTTGAGAGGTTGTATTGGTATACAATATGAGAAAATTAATAATAAGATCGTATTCTCTCTATTTTTCTTGTGTCTCTTTATTATATACTTTGCAATTTAAGTCTTTGCTTTAGTTTTATACCACGCTTATCTTTTTTTTTTCTTTTTCTTTTTCTGTTTTAGATGAATTAGAAACACTTCTCAAAACAGAACAAAAGATTCACTCGTAAATTTTGTTTTTCTTCAATCATTTTTTTTACTCTCTTTAAAAAGTGAATATTTATTTTGCCTATTTAATGGTGTTTAGTAGGCAAAAACATGTTGCTGCGTTCCAATCTTAACTGTTAAAGAAGACAAAAAAATCACCTCTGTAATGCTGAATCTTGTAAAATATCTAAAAATTTACCTTTTTACAAAAACACAATTAATAAAAGAAACACAATAATTTTACGTGGTTTTTTTGTCCAAAAATCTTTTATGTCATTCAATAAAATAAAGGTTTTTATGAGTTGTCTCTTCAAACTTTTTAAGTACAATATGAAATATTGATTTTCATGAATTTCCTTAAATTCAATAGAATATTGCATCTAAAAAAATCATTTTAGTTAAACAAGGGCAAAGCTAGAAAAATTAGTCAAGTGACATGTATAACTAAACTAACACTTGGTTTTGTATGAGGGATGGAGAGTATAAATGATGGAGTGAGTTAGAAGGATGGAAAGTACGAAGGATGAAGATGATTATAGTAATCTTCTATGTTATTTGATAAGAGGGAGGGATAGTTGGAATGATAGATAATAGTTATCTGTCTAATTACTATATTGTACATTATGCTATTTATTAATAATTTATTTTGAAGGATAAAAAAGTCTTTTACTTAAATTTAGATGGATTGGTTAGATACCTCTATTAATAGAAGTATCCAAATTGGGAGGCTCGGAAAGAGACTCTCCATCTATGTCTCCTCTTCTTCCTCTACTCCCTCCAATCAAATAAGGGATTATGTCTCTCCTCCCACCACTCCCCCTTCACCCCTTTTCCTCCCTCCATCTTTCCTTCGCACCAAACATAGTGTAAAACAATGACACGAATAAAAAGATGTAAAAATTTCAGGGGACAAAATACAATTTTAAAGAGGGTAAAACTCAAATTCTATAAATGTTACATACAAAATTTTAAAAAAATTCAGATGAACCGGCCGTTCACCTTTTTCTGGGGGTGGCTCAGTTCCTGCAGTAAAGCATTATTTTTGGATGAAAATATTGACATATGAAGGTAGAAAAGTCTAATAATTATGTTCAGCAAAATAACGGCATTTATTCATAAGGAAAATGACATATATTTATATTGTGCAAATTACATGAAAGGAATTTAAACATGCACGCAAAAATATAAGCATAACAAATGTCACTATATCTTATTTTGACCACCTTTATTTACGCAACGAATCAATTTTATATAAAAAAATAGACATATAAAAATCAATGGCCACATTTCAAGCTTTGAACTTTAGTATGTTCATTCATTTTATTTTTGAGCATTTAACTTTTTCCATATAAATAGAAACATATAACAAAGGGAAAATAATTTGATAAAAAACAAAACAACATGAGCCGTTGAAAAAAGAAAAAAAATTCAAAATCATTTTTAAACCTTATTTAATTATTGAATTTGGACACGCACGAATAAAAAAAAAAATCCACTCAAACCGATTCAGCTCATATAAAACGAAGGCTTTTTCTATAATTTCACAGGTTTAGTTTCTGAATGGGCATTCATCAATTTTTTAATGCCACGTGGGTCCAAACAGGGGAAGGAAACCGGTAGTTTCCGGCATATGTCACGTATTTTTAGGTAGGTTTTTATGAAATTTTGCATTACATTTATGGGTGGTTTCGTCCTTTTGTGTTGACAGCGACAAAAGTTTAGGATATCATAGTAATTTTGTTGGGCTATTGGAGGGTTAAATAGGTAATTATGATGGCATATTAACGGTTTGCAAGCTGTAGAATGTTGTTTGATTTTGGACACTCAAGAGTACAACGAAGAAAAGGTCTTTTTTTTTTTTGATAATGCAATGAAGAAAAGGTTGAAGCCTCGCTGTTGTATTAAAATTTAACCCTTGCTGTTGTATTAAAATTTAAGTGTCGTTTTTTTTTATTTGCATGTATAATTTTTCCATTCTAATTTTTTGTACTTATCTTTTAATTTTAATTTAATATATTAGATGTTGTATTTGTAAACTTATTGTTAAGTACCTTATTACTAATTATTTAAATAAGACGCAATAAGAATTGTTGAAACAAAATACTATTAAAGGTTCATTATAGTAATGAACATAAGGATGAAATTCTAACATAATTAATCGTAGATAAGTTGATAAGCTTTACGTTTATACAAAACATGATATATAAAATATCGATTGATTTTACTATTACTCTAGATAAAACTTAATGAAAATGGGTAAAATAGAGGGCTGTGAAATCTTGTCGATTTGATGTTGTTTTTCCTCCAAAATTCTAGTAAGTTGTGTGGCTTGGAGTGGCATGTAATTCATGAGTTGGGTTGTGGTAGGTTGAGTCATCAAAAAAGAAGTTGGAGTTGGATTGTTAAATACATGTATTGGGGGGATGGAAACATGACTCATTGGCATGTTTTGTGGTGCCTCAATTGTTGCATATCACGGTTTCTTCTTACAAGTTGCCCTATTATGGCCCAACTCATTGCAGTCGTGACACCTTTTTTGATATGATGTCGACGGTTTGTTGTTCCTTTGACCCTCAGAATGACTGTTTTCTCTCTCTCGTCCCTTTGTCTTGAATATTCTTGGGTCTGACAACGTTGTGCGTGGCCGCAATGTCTTTGTTGTAATCTTGAGCTGTTGGTGGTGTTTGAGCTTGTCGTTGACTACGAAGCTCCTTGAACTTCTCGGTCATTCTTGTTATTTCATGCCTAGTTTCAGCATATGAATCTTCATACTTGCTTGGATATAGACCAAGGTTTTGAAGTCTGAGGCTAGTGTCCCCAACCTTGTAACTTCTAGAACATCCGGGGGAACAAAAGCTGAGGATGGAGAGTTTAGACCGAATACCATTTTTGCATCCTTCCTCCACCTTGGATTCAGGAGCCATTTTGGAATCCTTTCAATGCTTAAGTGCTTCATTGCAATGAAAATATGATGACATGGTATGCCGTCGGTCTCGAAAAGCATATAACCATGGGACAAGTGATTTTGATCTGGCCAATATGTTACTTGGTGACGAATCTCCCCAAGCCTAAACTTGGAAAGTTGAAACACCCTACCATCAAATGTGCGATCAGAAGAGGAAATTGAGCATGCCGTGTGTTGACGAATTTCTACTGCAATTTGGTCATAGACTTTTCTGGTGAAAGCTGTAGCAACCTGATGGTAATACGAGCTCAAACGATCCACGTTAGAGAGGTGAGGAGAGGCATGCTTGCATAAGAAATCATCATGCCTCTTGGCATGTCTAATATTTTGTACTCTAGCATCAGTTTGTGTGACAAAGTCTCGCATTAGGTGCTTGCTGTCTAGAAAAAGCCTCGTGTAGGAATTCATAGACTCGCAATGCTGGGTGGTTCTCATATCTCCGAATAGATTGCCACTCAAGAAAGTCTCTGCCCAACTCTTCTTCTTGCATATAGTGTTCCAGCCCATTCACTTTCTTCAAGGTTGAAATCTTGCACAAGTTGTCTCCAGGCTGCCTCAAACTCGTCTTCGGAGTAGTAGTTACACATTAGCTTTGCGAATTGAATTTTGAATCCCCCATGGGGTACATTATCTTTTGTGTTGTTTTCGAGATTCCATAAGCAAAGGCGATGAATGTAGTCAGGCATTACTTGTGACATTGCATTTCTCATGGCGTGGTCCCCATCGTTTACGACAACCTTTGGATGTTTGTTATTCATGCACTCCAGGAATTGCTCCAGCACCGACGTAAAAGTGGCAGTCGTTTCATCTGCAAGGCGTGCCACTCCGAAAACAGTTGTTCTAAAGTGATGATTGACACCGACCATTAGTATCAATGGTTTGTTATATGAGTTGGACCTGTATGTCGTGTCGAATGCCAAAATATTACCGACACCGAAAATTGCAGAGTCTCGACGAGACTCACCATCGGACCAGACCAGTTTATAGTATGCATCCGATCTTCCTCATCGATGTTGAATCTACAGAAGAAATTTCCATCTCTCATGGCAAGACATGTCAAATACCCTAAGGCTCCTTCACGGTCCATTTTCTCTGCCGACTGGTGATCGCCGGTCTGCCCCCTAATTTGTTTAAGAAGACTTTCTTCTGGAAAGGCAATTTCTCACGACTGCCACTTTGTTGTGCAATGTAGTTTAAGATGCTGGAGGTCTTCATGCCGACCCTTTTAATGAAGGTTGCTTGAGCTAACATTGGTTTCGGGACTTCGCGATTGGAACGCAAGTAAGGAACCTCGAAAGAGGTTGCTAATTTTTGGTTGTGATCTGGAAAAAAGGAAACAGCCACACTGATTTTTTATTGTTTTTGGGTCCAACGTTACCAATAGCTCTGCCTGGCACCATACCCGTGTTACAGCCTTGTGCTCCCTTTTTCGATTCGGTAGCTACTTATATATACATACATCTGATCGAAAACCTTACCTAATGAGTACATTGAATTTCATGTCGCCAACTAAGCACACCATGGTTTTATTTGTAGGAAAATCAAAAGAGTAAACAGGTAGTTAGCTACAGAAAGAGGTATAGGATCCATAACATATTACTTGTTTGAATTGGAGCCCTGATTAATTGAATTTTATCTTGAGTCTTTTGGGAGGGACAGTCAATTATTTCCTATAACAAAATTTCAATTACAAACCATTCAACAAAGTATTTGAAGTTCCTTCAGACAAAGCCTATCACACGATTCATCGTCAGACCTCTCTTCTAACTCAGATTCCGGCTCTTCGACACCCATAACCCTTGCAAATACTTTGCTGTTCAAGACAAACCTTTGCCTCTGCAAAGTTAAAATGTTCCATTGACAGGATCAAAACGCTCCAACAGCCAATAAATTACTTCTCCTTCATAACACAGATTTGAAAATCAACTTAACAACAAAAGGTACGTATTTGAACTAAATAAAAAATTTGCATGTTCGTATTAACAAAAAATCAGAGATAAGAATGAACCTCGGGATACACCAAATCGGCCTTCAACAGAGTTCTTCCCCAAATCCTCGACGAATATCAGACAAAATCTCGAAAATATCATTCGGAGGTCGTCAGCCTTGGCGAGATCATTGACTGGAAACCAAGGAGAGCCAACTAACCGATCTTGCCATCATCTTCAACCAACAACCTATCAACGCACAATCTAAAAGAAGGAAGGGTAGAGATAGAGAGAGAGATTGCTTTTCCAGGGAAGAGAAGACGAGACCAGCCTCTGAAATCTGCCTTTGATTCTCTCTCTTTTTTTTTTTTTTTTTTAACTGTCTACAAAAAAAAAAAAGAACTTAATGACAAGTAGGCAGTGCAAATTTCACAGACACTAGTACGAAACGAGACAACCGAGAGAGGAAACCTAACCTAAGAGGTCCTTCTATTTTTGCAGAATTTGAGCCAGATTTCTTGCCGTTGGTACGGCCCACGTGGGCCTCCACTCTCAAGACCCTCATGACGTGTACTGGCGAGTATCACCACTATTTTTTTTTGTACCCTTTTGATTTGGAAATATATAACGTCTCGTTTGAATCGTTTGAATCGAGTATTTAAATAGAGTATTTGAATGAAGATTTAAATTTTTATGAGAGAAAATACTGTAGTAAAATGATTCGAACCGTGATTCGAGTATCGAAACAAATAGGCCCTAAATGTGAAAATTTCATGTTTTTTAAAAATGTCGCCTAATATTTATGGTTATTTTTTTTAATGATTTTGATATTTTATATTTTTAAAAAATATTATATTGATAATTTATGGTTTAGAAAATATTAGATTGTACTTTATAATTTTTAAAAATATCATTTTGTTGTTGTGAGCGTATTTTGTAATGTGAAAATTTCACCTAAAGTGAAATTTCCACCTCATCTTTTTATTGATGAACTCCAACTTATTTTGTCAAAACTACCAAAGAAAATAAATACAAATAATGTAAAAAAAATCGAATAAGTCTACATATATACTTTTCTTTGATGCATGTATAATTTTTTGTTTTGATTTTTTGTTATAGTTTTACAAAATTAATTTAAAATTCATTAATAAAAGCATAAAAAGGGAGAAATTTCATGTCAAAAAATGAACTCAAGTACCTTGTTTTGAGATTTTCGAAACTGTAAAATATTAATATGATGTTTCTCTAAAACATATAGTATCAAAATAATAATATCCTTATATTTATTCATCATAATATTAATATTAGGCGAAAGAATGTGGTCATAATAACTCTTAGCTTAAATTATAGTGTCATCATTTTATTAATTTTAAGATGGCATTTTACTAATAAATGTAACTTTTTATTAATAATTAATTAATTGATACGGCAATGTCTTATATATTTGTTAATAAAAAATTATTGATAGGACAATGTCTTATATACTTGTTAATAAAAAATTTTATGAAAATAAAAAAAATTAAGAACTTCGGAATTGATAAAAATGTAAAATTAGAAATGGGATTTTCAAAAAAAAAGAAGAAAAGATAACGATGGTGCCGTGATGCTTTTTTTTTTTAATTTTTTTATTTACTTTCGTAGGACATTGTTTTCCTAGTAAATTCACCACAACTAGACTCGAAAATTCCCGTCGCATCTTTTTAATTTTCCCAATTTGGCCTCTTGGTTATCACTATATTACAATACAAACTCGGTAAGTCGAAAATCGTACCACCCCTGATTTCCTTCCAACCCAAGAACTTGGAAAGTGTCTTTTATTATGAATTTCCCAAATTTTCTGTGTGTTTGCTTTTGGTGCGAAATTTTTTCCCATTTCAATTTTGAAAACCCTTGGAATCTTCGTTGCCTCTCAAATCTTTCTTCTTTTGTCCATTTCAAGGTCTAGCTTTATCTGAAAACCTCTTCTTTATCAGTGATTGGGTTCGTAATCGAAGGGCTAGGGTTTTTTGCTCTTTGGTTTCCTTGGATGGTAAGCTTCCCTTCTGTTAACAGTCGACGCATGTGTGTATATATAACATATATATGTATATCTATATGTGTGTCGTAGCTTTTAATTTTAATTTCTATTTCGATTGATTGAATTTCGCAGTAATGATTGTGTTTGTTTGGTAATCGATGCGATTATGCGTAATTTTTTGGTTCGATTTTTGGTTTTTCTTTTTCCGATTCGGTTTAGGATTGTATTTGGGGGAAGGGTTTTGCTTGTGCTTTAGCTAAAGATTGATGGACGATTTTTTTTTTTAATGCATATTCCTTGAAATTGATTTCATTGTTGCGTGTTTTAACCTATATAGTTTATAAATTGATTGATATTTCTGTTGGTTGTTAGTTTAAGTTTCATGGTTTATCTGGGTTTGGCATTATGGAAAAGCATGAATTAGACGAAAGCTTTTTGGGGAAGTTACAAGTTTTTTGCGGGTTTAGCTTTCTTAGTTAATTTTTGTTCCCCGTGGCTATTTGGGTATGTGTGTGTGAAGATTTGCGGCCATGCGGGAACATGTATTAAGTTTATCTGTGTTTACATGTAAGCAATGCTTCCGTGTGATTATTTTTTGGTTAGCACAAACTAAAGCAAATGTGTTGTGGCTTTTGAAATTGTGTTATTAATTATAGTGTTTTTAACACCCAATTAATGAAAAGACTAAAACTTAAAAAAATTGATTGATTGAGGATGAATTTGGGAAATTTAAAAAGTCAGGGACTAAAGTGGGATTGGCAACAAAATTCAAGGACCATTTGTGAATTAACCCTTAAAATTTTACTGTATTCTATCTTATTGTTTCATGTGACTAAACATTGTTTTTATATCTACCAATGTTGAGATATGTGTAATAAATAGAGAGACTTATTTATCTTTTTTTTTTTTAAATAGTAATCCGTGTTTGCAGAATTAGATGAGGGGGAAAGGAATTTTAAGGGAACATTCTCATCTGAAAAGTTCTTCGAAGAAGAAAACAGGGAATAGTGGAAAGGTTAAAGGGAGACCTGGGAATGTTGTGGTTATTGATCTTGACGATGATAATGTTGTTATAATCGATCCTGCTGAGTCTTCAAAACAGAAATATGAAAGTTCCAATGTGCCGAGAGAAGATAAGAATTTGTCGTCTGAAGGCATCATTAATATTGATGATGATGAGGATACTGATGCGGATCCTGGAATCTGTGTTGATGGTGATGGAGATGACTTGGTTAGTGATGCCAGCTCAAGCAAAAGTCAGTTTCCTGCATTTAGAACTATGTGGAATTCTATGCACTCAGGTGAATGTCGGGTTGTCCAGGAAAAGACCTCTGCATTTCAGTTCTCAAGATGCAAGCAAACCTACTGCACCAAAGCTCCTAGCAGAAATCATTATGGTTCAGATCCTGTCTCTGATAATGGCCCAACTGACAGTGATTGTTCTGATTGTGAGCTCATGGAAGATTCTTTTTTACTGCGTGAACAATGGCAGAAAGCTTCACTTAGGAGAAAACACATCCGAAAGCACAATTCTGGTCTAGAGGATCAGGCTAGTGCTTCTGGATCTAATGGCGAGGCTTGTGCAAATGCCAAAGAAGAAAATGGTAGAGAACAAGTCCCGGTTTGTTCTAGTTCAAGCGATGCAGATTGTGGGAAAGAAAATGTGTCTGAGTTTTTCACAAATGAATGTGGCAATGCAAAGACCACTTCTTTCAAACCTCCATCACATGTTTCTGTTATGGATGCTAATCAGAAAGGTGAGCAGCAAAGTTTTCCGTTCTGGAAACCTGGCCCAGTCCAGGAAGAAGGTGGCAATGCAGAAACTCCTTTCAAACCTCCATCACATGTTTCATTTATGGATGCTAATAAGAAAGGTGAGCAAGAAAGTTTTCCGTTCTGGAAACCTGCGCCAGTCCAGGAAAAAGAATCCTTGCATCGAAATGAAGATTTTCAGCTTGAACGAGGCACAGCTGCAGGAGAACCTCGGTGTGGTCATAATTATCAAAGTAACAAAGATATTTTTGATGGCTTCTCTGGTTGTGAAAATGGAGAAGAAATAAGTCCACAAGGATCATTTCAGCGTAGAGGGGCTTCTGTTACTGAAGATCCTAATTGTTGCAACGAATGTAAAAGTTACAAAAATGTCTGTGATGGCATCCCTGCTTTTAGGAATAAAAAAGAACCTAGTCCCCAAGAGTCTTCCCATATGTGGTTTGAACAAAGAGCAGGTGAAAAACAAAATATGCATCCCAAAACTAGTTCAAAGGGAAAAGAGAAAATAGACTCTGGACAATCGTTTGTGTCGAACTCTAGACTCTTTGATGAGGTACAAGTTGATAAAGGTGTTCCTGTTCCAGATGAAAAATTCAGTGATGGTCTTGAAGGATTTTTATTTTGCCACCCCTCAGCTGAGGGGAAGTCAGAAGGCTGCAGTCGCAAAGCTTCTTGTCAAGATAGAGTGAGAGCAGATTCTAACAAGCCATCTATATGCAAGACTGCCAGTAACCGAACAAGTATTGACCATGTTGTATCTTCTGGTGTGGAAGCAAACGAACCAAATGACAAAAGAGGATCCTTAGATGCTCAAGCTGGTAGTGTTTTGCCATCTGTTGAAGGGGACCTAATCAATGAACGGGAAAAACTCAAGGACACTGATGAATACAAGAAAGCGATAGAGGAAGAATGGGCATCCAGGCAGCGAGAATTACGAATTCAGGTTTGGAAATCATGCTGATACCCCCCAATTGATTCTTAATAACATTTCACTCTCTCCCATGCGTACTTTTTTATTTCTGGATTGTACTATTGAATTTTGTGAATTTGCAACCACATTACTCTCAAGCAGAGTTGAAAAGGTTCTTTTAGGTTTCTGTGAATGTTTGACTAACGTGAGGAATATTTAGGGAAACACTTTCATGGTAGGAGCTTAACCGTGTCTGTGATAGATGCACTGATGAGTTGAATTTGCGCCACCCACATGACCTTACTTTTCTTTTTTAAAATTTTCTGCTAAAGGCCATGCTTATTAGTGTAGTACTTCTATACGTTTATTCTAAGATGGTTGACCTACATATTTTATCTGTAAAATTTATGACGGAATCTAGACATTATCATGTGCAGTGTTGTATGCTGAAGTGTTCATATATGTCTCATATATTTTATTTTTATATTTAACGGTTATGACCTATTGATGTTTACCAGTTGGTTCTACCATGCCTACATGCGTCATAAGTCTTTTGCCTTGGTCGTGTATGCCTCAAGGATATCAATAGCCTTACAGTGATGTAGGTTAATTTTGAATATTATTCTTCAGCGGAGGAATGTTTTATTTGTAATTAAACACACTTCTTTTTTGCAGTCAGAGGAGGCACAGAGGTTGCGTAAGAGAAGAAAAGCTGAAACCTTGCGTCTATGTGACATTGAAAGAAGGCAAAAGCAACGTATTGAAGAAGTCAGAAAAACTCAAAGGAAGGTTTGTATTATTGATTTCTCAAACTAGACATATGTTTCTAGTGTCGTGTTTTTGGTTCATTTGGTCCCCAAACAATTAAGTAATAACTTGGCTCTCTTTCCGCAAAAGCTCTATGAACTCTTCAAATGGTTGCAAAAGGTGAAAATTGTTAACTGATGTTAAAAATTTGATGGAAAATGTCAGATGCATAATATACATAAAAGAAAAATTAAAAACAATTATCTGAAGAAAAAAACCTGAACTTGAGTGGGAGCTAGGGGAGGGGGGCACTGCTGGGCTTACAATCAGAACGAGATGTGGTGGATGGAGAGGGGTGTGGATGGTGAGTTATCAAGAATTGGTGCAGAGATGATTGGGTGAGGGTGGTGAGAGTGAGGGTGTTGGATTTGGGTTGCGAAGTGGGCTGGGCTTGCAATCTTGCAAGGCGGTGTGACGACTTCACAGCTAGGGTCGTGGCAGTGGTTCTAGGTTCACTAGGCTAGGCTCATAGGGGGCTGTGGGCGGCGGGCTTGGCATGACAGGGATGGGTGCGAGTGGTCGGTGGGTTGGGCAAAGCTTTGAATGGGGTTGGGATGTGTAGCTGGATGCGGTGCCAGCGGAGCTGGGTGGCATGATTTAATGGTGATTCGAGTTTCAAAATGATGATCTGAGGTTTTATTTATTTGTTTGTTTGTTCATTTATTTATTTGTGTTTTTGTTTCTTTTGGCTCTGAAATCTGATTTTCCGGGTTTCAATCAGGTGATTTAATTCCAAATATGTGCTGTTCATTCTTTAATGTTCAAGTACAGTTGGGTTATTTTGTTTGTTTGGTTATTGTATGTGCTTATGGTGATCTGTGTATTATGATGGATGTGAATTACATAATGTGATTGGTTCTGTTAAGTTGATCTAAGTTTTATGATGGATTTTTGGATTTGTGATCAGTTTGCATGACTTGTGTGTCTTCTTTTTCCTTTCTGGAGTGTTTTAAGTTTTTCCGAAGCAAATTGACCTCACATGATGCTCATGGGCATCTTTTTTCTTTTTTTTTTTAGTGGTTTCTGTTGTCAATTTTAGTTATTTTGCAGCCCCTTTAACTGTTCAGGGGTCATCTCGCTTTAAAAAAAAATAATAAATAAGGGAGGGACCAAGTTGTCGCTTAATACACAGTTTGGGGACCTGATAAACTAAACACCCTTTGTGCTTTGTTGACTTGCACAATCTAGCTGTTCTGCAACTTATCAAGCTTTATTTCCTTTGTTATTGAAAATAAAAGGCTTTTGATGGTTTTTTTTTTTTGGGACCAAATGTAGATCATTTCATGTAGGCATATATTGTAAATAATGCAGGATGAAGAAAATATAAATCTGAAGGAGAAAATACGTGGTGAAATAAGGCAGGAGATTAAGAGACTGGAAATAACGTGTATTGATATGGCTTCATTGCTGCGTGGTTTGGGAATTCAAGTTGCAGGTGGTATCCGTCCCATGTCTCATGATGTAAGTCCATCAATCAACTTGTAATGCTTGCTCTTAATGCAGTGCAGATTGGCGAAATATAGGATTTGGGTGGTATTGATTCATCTCTTGTTAACATTTTTGGCCCTCAACTTTCCCAAAGTCTTTTTTATTTATTTATTATTTATTTTTTTTTATAGCAAATCGCAATATATTACTTGTAGACATATTGTAGTAAACTTAATCAATTCCTTGTCTTAGCACACAAATGTATTCTTATTCAACTTCTTGTTTTTATGTTGTTCAAGCAAGTTTAATGGTAGTGGCTCTTGCAGGTTCATGCAGCTTATAAACGAGCTCTGCTAAAATTTCATCCAGACCGGGCATCAAAAACCGACATCCGCCAACAGGTTGAAGCTGAGGAGAAATTTAAGCTCATCTCTCGCATGAAGGAGAAGTTTTTATCAACTTCATGTTACTGACTACTAACAAATGGCTCCTGTTGTTTTCCCAATGGTATTGATTGATATGATCCGGGTATAGTTTTGCCTCAGAACTTTTCTTGTTCTACGTGCCAGCAATTTAATTATCCAAAAAACAAAGAGAGCCAAAAAAAAAAAAAAAAGGACAAGAAACGAAAAGAAAAGAAAAATAAAAAAAAAAGAAAAAAAGGACAGATAAAACAACTGTATGGTAGAAATTTTTTGACCCCCAATTAGATCAACAATCATGACCTTTGACGCATTTGTAATGTTCTGTAGCTAGTGAAAAATTAAATTTTTTTACAGTTTGCGTCTGAGCTTCTTGCCTTTCATATGTCAAATCCTGAAAGCCATTTCTTGTGTTGAGTTGTGAGAATAATGCTAAGTTCTAAAATGTCATCTCTTTTGATATTGTAATTTACTCTCGACTTCTGAGAAGTACATGTGGAATTGTGAGCGACTGTTTTTCATCAACGGGAAGAAGGGTGCAAAGTCAGACAAACAGGTTTTTATAAAGCAGCGTCAGAGTTGGGGTTTCTTTTAGGTTCAAAGCAGTTTTCCAGTATTGCTTCGTTGATAAATCCTTGATTTATGTAATCTGAGGAAGAAGTAAAAGTTATGGACATCTTTTGTTTAGTCTCAGTCTCTCTCTCTCTCTCGTCCCCTCTTGATTCTGACCGCCTGCAAATTAACATAGGTGACGGAAAAAACTGATTATCTAAATCAATTGTGTTAACACTCTCATATTGTATTGTATTATTTTAAAAACAATATTGTTTTGCCAACATGGTATATATTAATAGAATATGTAGTGTGATGTCTAATACAAAATGACCTATGTATGAAACCAAACTGAATAATTTAATTTAAAGGACTGTATTAAAAAAATGGGATCGAGATTGAGGTTGTGATCTGAGACTAGGATTGGGGTCTAGTTCTAAAGTGGTGTAAGGTCAAGTTTTGAGACTAGGGTGGGAGATTTTGAAATCGGAGTCAGGAGCTAGATCGCGATTGGGTTTGAGTTCAAGATTCATTAGCCATAACCAATCACAACTTCAGAGAAACTGAAAATGAAAAGAGAAATTTTGAGAGATAATTTTCTCTCTCTCTTTCTTTCTTTCTTTTTTTGCAAAATTGGAGCCAAATTCTACATTTTTTTAAAGAAAGTGTAGGGACTCAGATGTAATTTTAGATTTTTCAAAAATATATTTTGCCCACTTGTTTTAACAAAATTATATTTTGGCCTGTTATTTTTTAAATTGTATTTTAGCCTCTTAATTTATAAAAATAATAGTTTGTCTTCTCAATTTTTAGGAAACTGCATTTTAGCCTCTCAAATTTTAAAAATTGCAGTTTGGCAGATTTTTTTTTTTTATTTAAAAGAAAAAAATACTGTTAATTCTGCTTGCCTTCTCCCTCATTCCTCTTCCAGTGTTGGGTCGGGATCGAGACCAAAGTAGAGCTAGGTTGGGTTTCAATGCCTAAATTTTTTCTTACCAAAAGTGCAATATGTAATATAATATGATGACAAACATGCATAGAATAATGTAATAATATAATTTACTACGACATAAAACAAGCACGTTATTGCATAAAACAACTATATAATACAATACAATGCACCAAACGCTTATTCATCATTCATCATGAACACTCAATTTAAGTTACAGCTTCATACACTATCTGATGTGGAGACCTTATTCTCCCAAGGCTAACTTAAGCATTCACAGTGATTTTAGGATCACTTGAATTCCGTGTTGAGGTTGGATTGCAAGAAACTGACACGGTGAGTGAACATAGGCCGGAGAAAGAGTGAAAGAATAGCGTTTTAGAATCATTGAAGGAGCAAACTTTGCTTCAGTGGTCGCAAAGTTCATGTCCACACAGTTTCTAAAAAAAGCAGCAGCATTGTTGTTAGTGGCCTTAGAAATCCCTTCTGAGAATATCTCTAGCTTGAATTGATGCACATATTATCCCCATGTTTGAGGGTCATGATGAAGTGCTAAAGAAGATATGTACAGGTTGAGATTAGCAGGAAGAATGAGTTCTCCAAGTCTAACTTGCCGTTCTACTTTTCGTATAAAGCTGACGGCAGGAGGATATAATCTGAGAGACTCATTGACGACCATGCTCGCCTGCATTAAAAGCAGAAAACAAGATCAGCTTAGAATTTTGCATGTTGAAAGAAAAAGAGTTTCTTTCCTGGTCTCACTTTTGTGGCTTACTGTTTTAAGTTTTGAAATGCCATCTGGGTTCGGATTCTCTTGGCCAAATAAGTTAAGCACTTCCTTTCTTGCCTTCTCTTGCCAATCTGTGTGTATTGCTAGAAGGAACACAGTCCAAGCTAGTAGAGTACTAGTGTTTTCTTTCCCGGCAATATCAAATGTTTTGCACTCAACAATTACATCATCCACCGAGATTCTTTGCTTGTCTTCGACATCACGGTGAGCCTTTATCAGCACACCAAGATAGCCACTGCAAAAGCCATCTTCTCCCCCATTCATTATCTTCTCTTCTCTTTTCTTAATAATCTCTATCATGCACTCGCACATTTCCTTTTCAATCATATCTGGTTTGATTTCGTCTTTAGTTGTAAAAAACTTGCTGCAAAAAAGGAGGGATGACTAAATCGACTGAATGGTTGAGAAATGGTCAATGTTTTGCAAGTCTCTATTCAATCTAATAGAAAAAATTACCTGAAGCTAGAAATACTAACTTTGTAATGGTTTCTGATTGTTAACAAGGACAACTTTTGCAAACATATCAAAAATTTTCTTCCCTTCTAGGTAACTGCTCCCAAATGCTGTTCTAGAAATTACTTCTGAAGTCGGCAACCTGAATTCTGCCAACACCTCTACCTCTTTGCCTTCATAGTTTTTCCACCTGTCCAGCATTATTTCTACACCGGAGACCATTGCAGGATACATACCCTGTTAAGCAATGTTATCATAAAATTAGTAACCTTTATGCTTTGTGATTTTTGGGTAACATGGCCACGTTTGATTTTGTTCTCAGAATTTTTAAAAATGTTTTTGCACGTTTTTCGAGGTAAAAATTTGAAAAACACTTTCAGTACAATTCTAAAAAAATTAATATTTTTCAAAACAAAAATATTTTCACCTATTTTGAAACAATACCAAACAGCTCATTATCTTTATAAGTTTTTTTTTTTTTTTTTTTTTTGAACTTGGAGGTGGGAAATTGAATTCTGCACCTTACGGTGGAGTAGTCAAGTGAGGAATCACCTCTAAGCAGTGTCAAGTTAGAAGCAGCAAATCTTGCCTTGTTTTCCCTTTTTGGAAGATAGTTTCTTTATGTGCTTAAAATTAAGAATACAACATGACAATATCAGCAGTAAGCCAGTAACTACTAAACCTATTAGCTAACCTTTAATTTCTTCCCATGGAAGACATAACTGACAAGTTTCTGTAATTTTGCCCATTTTTCACCTTTGGTTGTCGCAAGCCCGTCGCCCAATAACTTCCTGGTAAAGCCTTTGGCCTCTGCTTTGGGATAAGCATTATTTTTATTATTGAGTACCTCTTTGATCAGCTCTGGTTCTGTTATGACCAAGCCATTGAAAATAATTCTTATAGAGGGACAGGAAGTAAATTCTCAAGTTAAAAGTTCCACTTATAGAACCATGTATCAGCCAGAAGTTTCGTTACCATATATACCGATTCACGAGTCAATATGAGGCTGAACTTTGGGAAATATGTTGCTTGACAAAGCCAATATAGGTCTGCTCATGGCTTCCTTTTTCATGGTGGAGATTTATTTGTTGCTGCCCTGGATGAACCTCTGTGAAGGGCCTTTGATCCCTCGCATGGCCATCAAATGCTGCATGTGAGTCGGAGTCCACCATAGTTTGTGAAGGACCTTAACCAGAACTAACAGGGAAATCAGGCAAAGAAAACTTGAAACAACCATTGCTAGTTCTCCCAAAGTACTCATTTTTGACTTTTGCCCCTTTTTTGTTTGGTTGGTTTGAAGCAACCATTACATTTATCAAAAAAATGCAATATATATCGTGTTGAAGAAAATTATGATATAAAAAGATGCAAGCTTTTGTTGCCACACAACCATTAAATCACACAGAATATAGTAATAGTTTTGGCACCATTCAACTACTCATTTGGCATTTACAAACCAAAAAACACACAACCTAAAATATTTTCATGATTCACTACTCAAATCCTACTGCGTCAAAACTTCACGAGTTTTATGAAATGTAACATTTCCTTTTTACTCTCTGTCTTTTCTCCGTAACTTAAATTTTTAACTTTATGACATTTATTTTGAAACTTAAATAAATTGTTACCAAGTATATGTCAAGTTAGGTAGGTCTTATCCAGGAGTTAAAACAGAAACATCAAATCTACCTTTAAGATTAACGTTCCTTGCACCCTTATAAATGATGTGCCAACATCTACCTCTCTGTTGATGTTGCTTGGATATGTCTCTTTTTATTCATTATTCTCACCAGAACTAACTCCTGCTTTGAAAAATCCGAATATAATTGTAAGCCAATCACGGCCACTAGAGATTTAAAAAAGCGCAGCTTGTGCCAAATAGAAGAGTTCCAAGTGGAACAAAGAGTGTAGTTTAATAAAGGTGTTTTTCATGCCGCGCAATCAAATTTGTCCGTACATGAGGTTTTTCTGGCAAGATGGAGTAAGAAGAGCAACTGCACAAAGTCAAATGTACTTCCTTGTCTAGCACAATGAAAGAAAAAACCTTTTGAGTCCGATTGGACAACTACCCGGGCCCCTCACAGGGTGGTCCCCTGGGGGCCACGTATAGACCTGCCCAAAAAAAGATAATAACATCTTGTACTCATCAACTTTGTCATCCGCCTATATCCAATCCAATCAAAGAGAAAAATGCCACATAGCCGGACGGGATCAAGGGACTGGTGGGGTCCACTTGTGAGATGCATGTGGGCCTTATTGGTAAGCGTTATCACCAGTTTGTTTCTGGCAGGACCTTAGCCCGATCGGGCTATATAATACCGCTGATTCAAGGATGGGGTTCTCTCCAAGGCATAGATCCCACAGCCAAAAAAATGTTTGGAGCACCACCGACTTTATGATGAGCGGGATTTTCCGTAAAATAATCTTCTGGTTATGGCATCATGATGATTCTTTAAATTACTAGTCCTCTTTGGATAACTTGTTCCCAAAATTTGGCACCAAAGAGAGCAACAATGATTCTACAATTGAATACGCCTAGGCTTCGTTGTATCGTCACTGCCGACTACACTGCATACCAAACATGCATAAACGTTCACATCTTACATCCAAAAGAAACCAAAATTGAATAAAGCCAAAAAGCTTATGATTAGTACATACAAAGTTGCCTCTTCATCTCTTTCTAAATCAACGTTTATCATCTTCTACTTCTCTACTGTTCTTCTCATGTCTAGAAAGGGCCTTTGCAAGGCTTTCGCCATGCACGTACTCATGAAAATTGTGACATTTTTTCCTGTTCAAAAAGAAAATACAGCCTTGTAACATCAACTAGAAATCCTCATATTGTTCCTGATCACCCTTTTCTTCTTTTCAGCAGATTGGGTCTCTGTCTTTTTGTAAGTCTCAACCAGCGCAAACCCACTTGCAAAAACACCCTTCAAACCAAACAAGAGAACAACACTAGCAAAGCAACATCTCCAACTAATGACATCAAGCAATTAATAAAACTAGAGGGCGAAAGAAGATTCACCTGATCTTCAGACCAAACCCAGTTCAGAGACCAAGTTCCAATCCTAACATTTATAAACGGCAAGGCTAAACAAAGAGCCAGTGACGCTTTTGGAACGTCAAAGTAGAGGTCCATGTTATTTTAATTTATTTGTTATTATTTATTTAGTTTTTAAATGATAATAAAAAACTTAAAATAAATTAAGTGATTTAATTTATACGTATTTTTTAAAGGGTGTCAACCAAATGGTATTCATAACTGTTATAACACTCCAGAAAAATATCTCTTTTTATGAAAGCAACGTATACCCTAATAGTAGGTGTCTATAAATATTAGGATCCTAAGCCTTGTAGTTTTATTCAGAAATACACCATCTTTCTAAAATTGCTGAAGGTTTTGAAGAGTCTCTTCTTTCATAAAATTTCTTCAGGAATTCTTACAGAAGTATTCTCCATTCAACTATATTTGTCAATGGCTGAAGGTTAGATTTTTTTTTCTCTAGATTTCTGTATTTAGATGATTTTTATATAATTTGGTTTATGCATGTATAAAAATCATAATTCTGCATATATAAATTTCCTTTTCCACGACAAATTTTTATGTCTGTTCAATTTTTAAAGAAAGTGATACCTTAAAAAAGGGTTATAGGATTCATTTAAATTTTTAGTTGAAGCTAACAGATATTAATAAAATATAATACTCAATTATAATACTAAATACTAAATACTCAATACAGTGCTCAATTAATATAAGAATTTTCAAGGTAAAAAATTTGAGTAGGGGCTAGCCCCACAGGTCCTTAACTCCCTCCGTGGGTGCCAAGAAGTAGTTAGGACTCATCACTCCTCCAAGTACGGACATTTTGTTGGGGAATTAGACGACTCCTAATTCCAAGGATCGCAAGAATGAACAATTGCAGAAAATAAATAGGAGAAAAGAAGAAAAAGAGACACCAAATTTTTATACAGGTTGGTCCAAAATTGAGACTACGTCCTGTTTCTGCCGTTTGCAGATTCCACTATGATGAAGGAGATTACAGATTACAAGAGCAGTTTCTCACACACTCACAAATTATGCTTACCAAAACTCTCTTCTATCTAACACTCAATGGGAATTTTTCTTCTCTCAAGGATGGAGCTCTCAAGAATTTTGTCTCTCACAAAATTATGCCACTCACAATTTTCACACACTTTTCACACACACAACCCTAGCCACCTTGTGTCTATTTATAACTAAAGGAGGAGAAAAATCGCAACTAATGGGAAACCCTAGTGGTTTCCCATTTTTGGGACCTTTGAATTTGACTCTGATTCAAAAAACATCGCGGAGCACAGCGCGTCAGCGCCGCGGCGCTCGAAACGAGCACTGCGGTGCTCCCCTGTGGCGCCTAGGCGCAATTCACCTGGCGCCTAGGCGCCATCCTCTTTGAGCCTAGGCGTAAAGCCCTTGGCGCCTAGGCGCTTGCCACATAGCGCCTAGGCGCAATCCACCTGGCGCCTAGGCGCTCTCCTCATGGCGCCTAGGCGCCCTCATCCCAGCGCCGCGGCGCTCTTCTGCCAGAGCCGCGGCGCTTGCTCTCTGCCTTCGAGGACGCGTTTTTCTTCTTTTTTCTTCCTTTTGCTGGGTTGTCGACTTGATTTGGCTCCACATCTGCAACACATTTTTCCTTTTAAAATTGGAAATTTGGAAGTCAATACTGCTTTTGCTTTGGAAACAACACAGATGACAATCACCCTTTAGGGTCTCTTGCTTTTTATCTTTTCTATTTTTATTGTTTTTTAATATATTTCATGTTTTAGTTTTTGAGCGTTTCTTAATCAGCTTACAGCATGTTAAGAATAATGCCAAATAAGTTATCAAATGCAGCCGTGCCAGGCTAAATAAGTACCCATCTCTCCTAAATTTTGATTTTGAGACTGCTAATAATCATATAAGGTTCTACAGAGGGAGACAAAAGCTGATTCTTGCTTGTATCATCAAACTTCCCTTGCATTACATATATTATAATAAAAACCAATGACAAATGAAAATTGTTTTGGTTTTTAAAAAGGGTCTTTGGGTTTTGAGAGAAAATCAAGAGGAAGGGCAAAGAAAGGAAAAAATAAAGAGTGCAAGTTACAGACTAGGCATGGCAATAATTCCTTTAAGCTTTCTTGGCCTGTTTTTCCTGTTAGCCCTCATAAAGATATTTCACAAACTATGGTGGACCCCCATTCACATACAGAATTTGATGGCTTCTCAAGGAATCAGAGGCCCTACTTATCGATTCGGTCAGGGTAACGCCAAGGACATACGGAACATGATAAACGAAGCCATGAGCAGACCTATGACTTTGTCACACTATCACAACATATTTCCCAAGGTTCAACCTCATCTTGAGTCTTGGGGCAACATGTATGGTAAGAGAACTCCTTACTTTGGGTATTTGACACACTTGTTCCTCGAACTTTTCATGATTGATAAGTTATCCGTTTACCTTAGTTTTTGTAGATTACTCTACGATTTAGCACAAAATGTTGCAGATTACCCCTAATCAATGTTAATAAAATTTGGAAGAAAACGCCCCCCTACGCATTATGTGAGATCGTTTGAAAGAAGAGATTAATTTTGGTGACAATCAAAGCACGTCATGCAAGGGACGTTTTCTTGAAAATTTGAATTTACATCATTCATCGGTTTCCATATGCACACACAAAAAAAAAAAAAAAAAAAAAACCATTCATCGATTTCAAGAACTCTATAACGTTTTAATAAATTCAGGAAACAAATTCAAAAGCCAGAAAGGCAAAACTCTTTTAATTACGGTCCTAGGGATCATAGACAGAATCTCTTTTTAAATTTTGTCCTTTTTTTCATGACAGGAAAAAATTTTCTTCAATGGCTTGGTTTACAACCGCAATTGGTAACAACAGAATTGGAGTTAATCAAAGAGGTACTCAATAATAAAAAAAGAGTTTATCCCAAACCTGCGGCCCTGGGCTTTGTCAAGAAGCTATTTGAAGATGGGTTGGAGTAACTGATGGTGAGAAATGGACAAAATTGCGGAAACTGGCAAACCATGCCTTCCAAGCAGAAAATGTAAAGGTGAGTTTTTTGGTAGCTTTAGTACTGAGAGTACTTATGTTGGTATGTTCTTAATCACTTAAGCTACTAAAATCGTCTGTCGGAATTGCCTTACAGGGTATGATTCCTGCAATGATCTCTAGTGTTGAGATGATGCTTGAAAGGTGGAAAAATTACGAAGGCAAAGAGATAGAGGTGTTTGAAGAATTCAGGATGTTGACTTCTGAAGTGATTTCCAAAACAGCATTTGGGAGCAGTTACCTTGGACATGTTGAGGAGGTTGACCTTCATAGCAACCATGAATTTTTACAAAATCAGGCTTCCCATCATCAGGTGATTGATTCCTTTCAGCTGAATTAATTTAGATTTGAAGACCACCAACCAAAATAGTGTCTTAGGCTGTCTTTCCTTTTTTTTTTTTTTTTCTCAAGATGGGTTCAAGATTCGATATTCCAAAGCCCCACTTAAGGTTTCTGCCCAATAAATGGATTCTGTGTTGCTAATCTATGGTGGTGTGGGTGAAACTGAACCCAGTTTTCTAATAGGACTGGCCCTTTTCTATTCTATTAGTGGGCCCTTTAATTTGTGGCTTCTATTATAGATAATGGGACAGGCAACGACATTGCACCAATGATCCTCTTTTTTATTATTTGGAAAAAAATGTAGATTTGAACAACAACAAAACCTGACTTAAGAACTCAATTAGTCATTCTTTTTTTTTTTTTCTTTTTGCACAAGTTTTATAAGAGAGAAAATGAGATAGAATCCGACATGCTTGAGAGAGAAATAAGTAAATGCATAATGGAGATTGTCAAGAAAAGAGAAGATAAGGTAATGAGCGGAGAAGAAGATAGCTATGGAAGTGATCTTCTTGGGGGGCTAATAAAGGCTCACCATGATGCCGATGAAACAAAGCGGATTTCGATGGACGATTTGGTTACCGAGTGCAAGTCATTCTACTTTGCTGGACAGGAAACCACAAATAGTTTACTTGCATGGACTATTTTGCTTCTAGCAATCCACACAGATTGGCAAGAGGAAGCAAGAAAGGAGGCGGTCAACTCATTTTGTCAACATAATCCAACCTCAGATGACATTGCAGGACTAAAAGTAGTAAGTGATAATCAAAGTCCACAATAACATACAAAATTCACAAATTCTCTTAATTAACATTTTCACTCTGAAACTTGCAGATTAGCCAGATAATAAACGAGTCTTTAAGACTATATCCGCCTGTGAGCAGCTTTTCGAGGAAAAGACACCGGCAAGGTAGACTGGGAAATCTAAATCTTCCTGCTGGTATGAATATTCTCATCTCCAATTTACCACTTCATCTTGACCCTAAAATATGGGGAGAAGATGTGCATGAGTTTAAACCACAGAGGTTCTCAGAAGGGGTTTTGAAAGCTACTCGTAACAACTCGGCTGCGTTTTTCCCCTTTGGAATGGGGCCTAGAGTTTGCGTGGGCATGAACTTTGCACTTATTGAAGCAAAGATTGCTCTTTCAATGATTCTAAGACGCTACGCTTTCACGCTTTCCCCGGCCTATGTCCACTCACCATTTTCGTTTATCACACTTCGGGCACAACATGGCGTTCAAATTATGTTACAGCCACTGTAAATACAGAATGTTCTTTAAGCATGTTAGAGAAATGTTTGTCCAAGCAATAAGAGAACCATTCAAACTATAGTGAATGAGCATGTTGTTGTAATTAAAAAAATATAACTGCTATATCCACTATAGATATATTGTATATATTTTGTAGCGTGCAGAAGTGCTTGCAGCACCCAGCATTTCTGATCTTTTTAATCATACTGAGTGACCTCTATGCTATGTCCATTAAATTTGGACTATTTTGAAAGACAACGGTGTGATAGACACATTGCATACGTGGTCCATAAAATGCAATGGTTTTGGGTCCCTAAGCTAGTTGTTCACTTTCTACCTTAACACCATCGTTTTGAGTTCAAAGAAAGCTTAAAAGCTCTCAAAACCGAAAGAAGGCAGCAAGATACCGCTCGGACTGCACAGTGAGTGTCAATGGCCGTAGGCATTTTTTCCGATCATGTTTCTGCTTTATGATCTTATATGTTTAATGTTTATTGCATATCTAGATCATATTTAGTCTATCAGTTGGCATCAAAGCCGATCATACCTCTGCATTGTGCTTTGATAAGATGCAAAAATACTCATTTTTTGAAAATTATGTAAGAATTTTTTTTTGGATTTCGGGTATATATTTCTTGGACGTTTTTATGGAAACTAATATTAGAAATCATCAAAAAAAATATGATTTCTTAGTTTTCTACAATTTGAAACATCAAAAATAGTTTTCAAAACATTAAGAATAGAACGAGTTTTATACTGGATCAAAACTGGATCGTTTTGACCCATTTGGAGATTGAAGAAGATACCTCCGAGCAAAACGACAGGTCGTTTGGCTGAGAATCGCTCAGCTATAGAGTAAAATGACATGTCATTTTGTGCATGCCTTTAACAAGACAACATGTCATTTGCAACACTTGGGCTTTGTTTCTCAGATATAAAACGACACGTTGTTTTGTTTTGGGCAAATATTAAAAAAATAAAAATAAAAATCTAAAATTAAAAAATTATTTTTATGGGTATTTTTCTAGATTTGATACTTGAATATTTTTGGGAAAATTTTCATAAAGTTAAAAATTTTAATATTTTATAAAATTTTCGTAATATCCACAATTTTGATATTTTGTGAATTTTCATATTTTGGTATAATTTATGAAAAGATTCATAATTTTAAATATTCATTATTTTTGGTATTTGTTATGAATATTATATATTTTTTGTGTGGATATAATTTTGTATCTTTATTGCATATATTATTCATTATGTATAATTTGTGATTTTAATTATGCATGCAATATTAAGTTGAATAATTTAGTACATTAAAATTTTGTATAATTATGTGCTAGATTTTGCTATTTGTATGTATAATTTTAATTTATGCATAAAGAATATTAATACATAAATTATTGGTTTTTTGTTCATATTTATTTATATTGCTTTATGTTAGATGCAATTTATTTATAAATAAAATTTTAGAATAAACATCTAGTGTTCCATACAATTTTAATTAATTAGAGTTTAGCCACACCCTTAATAATGCAAAATTATATATTAAGTGATTTAGGAAATGACATTTGTTGTAATGAATCATAATTGATATAATAAATTTTATCCCACAAGAATTTTTATTATATTTGTATGGTTATTTATGATAGAATATCAAATTATATTTCTTAATTTACCCACAGAAATAATTTGATAATTTTATTAAAAAGTTAGGTGAATCTAATTAAATTAGAACTTTAGCCTACAGTCAAGTTTTATGTCACTAGATTCATAATTTTTAAACATGATTTACATTAGTAAAGCATGATATATGTTTATTAGTCTCAAAATTATCTAATTTAAGCATGTAATTTTTATGCAGCCTTGCAACATGCAAATTACTCTGACATTAAATGTGAAATCCTCAAACTTAAAGGGGACAATTATAAAATATAGAAGGAGAGAATTCTTCTTTATCTTGGATGGATGGACATAGACTATGCTATTAGGAAAGACGAACCTGTTATTACTAACACTAGTAATGCATATAAAAAGCTTTTTTATGAACATTGGGAGCAATCTAATCGCCTTAGTATGATGTTCAAAAGTCCAATATTTTTGTTGATATTAGAGGTTCCATCGATTAACATAAGAATGTCAAAGCACTATTGAAAGTCATTGATGAGCAATTTGCAACATTAGATAAAGCATTTGCCAGCAACCCCATAATGAAATTTTCATCCTTAAGGCTCATCGATGTTAAAGGTGTACGTGAACATATCATGGAGATGAGGGATACTATGGCTCAATTAAAGACACGTAAGATTGATATGTCCAAATATTTTCTTGTGCACTATATATTAAACACTCTTCCGTAGCAATTATGGACCCTTCAAAATATCATACAATACACATAAAGATAAATGATTAATTAATGAATTTATGTCTAAGTGTGTTTAGGAAGAAGGGAGGCTGACAATGGAAATGGGTGAAAGTGCATTATTGGCAACACGATGAAAGAATCAAAAACAAGCCAAACAAAAAAAGAAAGATAAAATACCTACTCAAGGTGAAATCAAAGAAGAATCCAAGTGTTTCTTCTGTATAAAAGAAGGGACATATGAAGAAGGATTGTACTAATTTCATTACTGGCTTGAAAAGAAAGGTAATTCAATTTCATTTGTTTGTTATGAATCTATTATGATTGAAGTTAATTATAAAACATGGGGGATTAATTTTGGTTCCATAATTCATATTTCCAATATCTTGTAAGGTATGCAAAACCTAAGGATGCCAGTAAGAAGTGAACAAAGCATCTATTTAGAAAACAAGATGCGTTTACATGTAAAGGCAACACTTTTAATTTTGAGTAGTGGTTTTATTTTGAATTTGGAAAAGACTTTTTATATTCCTAGTTTCTCTAAGAATTTAATATCAGTTTCAAAGCTTATACCTTTGAGATATTCCTTTGGTTTTTCAAAGACATCTTTCAGTTTGTTTTATAAATCTAATCTTGTTGGAAATAGTACATTGTCTGATGGTCTTTTTTCTATTAATTTGCAAAATGATACTACTTATAATGCTATACATGTCCATGTCAGTATGAAACGTTGTATTATGAATGAAGATTCTTTATATTGTGGCACCGATGATTGGGATATATCTCCATAGAAAGAATTAAGAGATTAGTAAATGATAGAGTACTTGGTATTTTAGATTTTACTGATTTTAACACTTTTGTAGATTGTATTAAGGGAAAGCAAACCAATAAGTCTAAAAAAGGGGCAAAGAGGAGTACATACATTTTAGAAATCATACATTCTGATATTTGTTGTCCAAACATGGATTCGTATGGTCTAAAATACTTTGTCTCTTTCATAGATGATTACTAACGATACATGTATCTCTACTTGCTTCATAACAAGAATGAAGCATTAGATTTTTTAAGATTTTTAAAGCTAAAGTAGAGAAACAATGCGTAAAGCAAATTAAGATCGTGAGAACGGACAAAAATAGAGAACACTATGATAGGTACACTGAGAATGGACAACTCGATCTATTTGTGAAATTTCTTCAAGAACATGGGATAGTTGCTAAATACACCATTCCTGTTTCTCCAGACCAGAATGGAGTGGCAGAAAGAAAAAACTGAACTTTAATAAACATGGTGAAGAGTATGCTTAGTCACTTCAAACTACCTGAATCCTTGTGAACTGAAGCTCTTAAAATGGCTATGTATATATTAAACAGAGTTCCAACTAAGGCTGTCCCAAAGACACCAGTTCAATTATGGAAAGATTGGAAATCGAGTTTGCCACATATACATATTTGGGGATGCGTGTCTGAAGTAAGAGTTTATAATCCACAAGAAAATAAACTGGATCTAAGGACCATTAGTGGATATTGCATTGAATATGTTGAAAGGTCTAAATGATATAGATTATATTGTCCACCTTACAGTGCTAAGATTGTGGAATCAAGAAATACAAAGTTTCTTAAGAATGACTTAATTAGTGAGAGCAATCAATCCCATAACATTGTTTTTGAAAAAGATCATTTTGATGCTTAATCTTCCTGCTCAAGTGACAAATTGATTGTTGATAATAATCCAATAGAATTGTTTAGGAAATGCTTGAAAATTTTGAACAACCAGTTGAATAACATGTTCTTCAAAAAAAACATTTATACAACATTAAGAGGATCTACTAGAATAAAGAAATTAACAACTCCTAGTATTTATGTTGTGTATCTACAAGAGTCAGCCTATAACATTGGAGCCAAAAGTGATCCTAAAATGTTTTCACAAGCTATGAGTTGTAAAGAATCAAATTTATGGTATGATGCCATAAAAGATAAGATGAATTTTGTAGCATCTAACGAAGTCTAGGATCTTGTCGAGTTACCCAATGGTATAAAAGCCATAGGACGTAAGTAGGTCTTTAAGACAACAAAAGACTCATTAGGCAATATTGAAAGATATAAAGCAAGAGTCATCGCTAGGATTCACTCAAAAGGAAAGAATCAACTACAAGGAGACTTTTTCTCTTGTATCTAAGAAATATTTTTCTCATATTATTTTGGCATTAGTTGTACAATTTGACTTAGATTTGCAATAAATATATATGAAAATGACTTTTCTCAATGTAGAATTAGAGGAAGAGCTTTACATGAAACAACCAGAAGGATTTCATTTAGTGATAGTGAGAATTTGGTATGCAAGCTTAAGAAATCCATATATAGATTGAAACAAGCATCCCATCAATGGTATTTGAAGTTTCATGATACTATCTCTTCAATTGGTTTTATAGAGAATATAATGGATCAATGTATATACTGGAAGGTCAATGGCAGCAAAATTTGTTTTCTTTTTTTAAATGTGAATGATATTTTACTTGCAACCAATGATAAGGGTTTACTATACGAAGTGAAACAATATCTCTAGACAAACTTTGATATAAAGGATACGGGTAGCATTTTATGTCATTGGCATAAAGATCTATAGAGACAAATTTAAAAGAATTTTAGGTTTGTCACAAGAAACCTATATCAATAAAGTTTTATAGAGGTTTTGATGAAAGATTGTTTATCAAGTATAGCTCTCATTATGAAGGATGATAAATTTAATTTGAACCAGTGCCCAAAAAGGATTTTGAAAGGGAACAAGTGAAGAACATCCCATATGCTTCAGCTGTTAGAAGCCTGATATTTGCTTAGGTCTGCATAAGGCCTGACATAGCATTTGTTGTGGGAATGTTACGAAGATATCCGAGTAATCTAGGCATGGACCACTGGAGATCTACAAAGAAAGTGATGAGATACCTTCAAGGGACCAAAGACTACATGGTTACATATAGACGAATTGAAAATCTAGAGGTAATTGGCTACCCAAATTCGGACTTCACTGGCTGTGTTGATTCACAAAAATCAACATCTGGGTACATTTTTATATTTGTCAGTGGAGCTATATCTTGGAGAAGTGCAAAGTAGAATTTGACTTCTACTTCCACTATAAAACCTGAGTTCGTATCTTATCTTGAAGCTACTTCACATGGTGTATGGATGAAGAGTTTTATTTCTGGGATTAGAATTGTGGATTAGATTTTGAGGCCATTGAGAATATACTGTGACAATTCAGCTGTTGTTTTTATTGCTAAAAACAATAAAAAGGTAGTCGAAGCAAATATATCGACATTAAGTATTTAGCCATAAGAGAACGTGAAAGATAAAATAGTGGTTATTGAATACATTAGCACTGAATTGATTATAGTTAATCCTTGGACAAAAGGCATACCACCATTCAGATTTAAGAATCATTAAGAAAGAATGAGAATTGGTTCCTTTGTGTAATTTTCTTCGTAAGAATGAATTATTTTCAACAAAACTCTATTTCAATTGTGATATTATCTCATATTTAATTTGTGCACACATTTATTTGTTTTGAGAAATATCATTAACTTTAGACCTAGAATAAACATAAGGTTTATTCATTAAGTATTAAGAGATGCAATACATTCTGATACATGGAAGATAATACTCGCCCTGAGGGGACCTATCATTATGATTCATGTATTTTATTTCTTAGCAAGTTATATAATGGAATATATAGGCCAAGTGGAAGAATGTTGTAACTAAAATAATATAAGTGCTATATGTACGATATATATTGCATACATGTTATAGTATACAGAAGTGCTTACAATACCTAGCATTTCTGATCTTTTTAATTACATTGAGTGGCCTCTATGCTAAGTCTATTAACTTTGGACTATTTTGAGAGGCAATTGTGTGATGGGCACAATGCATACGTAGCCTATAAAATGCAATAGTTTTAGGTCCCTAAGCTAGTTGTTCTCATTCTATCTTAACACCATCGTTTTGAGTTCAAAGAAAGCCTAAAAGCTCTCAAAACTAGAGGAAGGTGGCAAGTTATCGTTCAAATTGCACATTGAATGTCAATAGCTAAAGGTATTTTTTTGATCATGTTTCTGCTTTATAATCTTATATGCTTAATCGTTATTGCATATTTAGATCATACTTAGTCAATCACATGTAACTGACCATTTGTTTTCCTTTTTTTTTCTTGGTGAAGATTCCCATAAATTTTGAGTTTCTAATTTGTCTTCATTTTGTTGGCTCTGATGTTTTGAACTATGTAATTGTATATTCCTAGCACAAGGCCAAACAAGAGCAAAATAAATTATATGTGTTTCTTATGTTGGATTCCGCTAAGCAGTGGTGAGTTTATTCTTTCTTCTTTGTTTCTTTCATTGAATCATTTGTTTTTAAAGCCAAGATTGAAAATTGTCATCAGCCAAATTCTATAGACAATCTTGGAAATAGGCAGTCACATATACTTGTCTAAAGAGGAGAAATACTTGATTCATCTTAAGTGGGAATTTCTTTTTAATTTTGTTTTTTCAAGAAGATAATCCTAACACAGTTATTTTGGATACAAAAATATTGCCAGCATCTCGACTTGGATTCGGACATAGAACTAATGTATGTGTCTTGGTACTTGTGTCACGTCCCAAAATCCAGGTAGTGATGTGGTAGATTAATTAAGTTAATTAAACTAAATTTAATTAAAATATCCAATTAAATAATCAAATCATTATTTTGAAAAATGTGTCAAATTTAAAACTTTAAAGCAAATAACATAGTTTAGACAAATATTCAAAATAAAATATTAAAAACAGATAAATAGGAGTTGGGCCTCAACGGACCCACTTTTGTGCACACATATAGTATCGAAAATAAATATGATACAACCACAGTCCAAACCCAAATGAGAACAATTAGATGTTACATGCCTTGAATGAATAAGCAAATAACCTAAGGGGAATTCTTACAGTTCACAATCCCGACCGGTGGCTTCTCAATCAGTCCTAAGCTGGATTCCACCTAGAGGGGGAAAAGGTTTTTAAACAAATAAATCAGTGAGTGAAAGGCTCATTAGGATTAAGCTTTAAAAACATTTTATTCAAATATAAAATTTATTATTTGAACAAGAATTATAAAACACAGTAAATAAGCAAAACTTATGAAATTCAATCTTACCATTTAATTCATTGCTCATCCGAAAATAGTCTCATATTATCTTATCTTGGGAAACCAGTATAATTGCCACTGTAGTGGTCTAGCTGAGTTTCAGGACCTGCCCCAAGGTCGCTCTCTAAACGACCCGATCTCTGAGTATAGCATCATGCCCTATTATATTATTCCGAATGGTGTATTCGACATGTCCAGTACTATGTCATCATTTAAGTCTCATCTTACAGAGTATTCTCTTTTACATTCATTATTCAGTTCATTATGATCATTTTTATCATTCAGTAGTTAAGAAAAATAGCTGATAAAAATCATTTCAATCATTTGTTGAAAATAGTTTGAAATAAATCATTTTGTGGCCAAAATCCTTTTTAAAACATGGCTATCAAAGAAAAGAGGCATATAGTCCTACTTCGATATCCAATACTGAAGCTCAATACCGTAGTCCTGTCCCGCTATATGTTAGTTCTATGGAACCATGAACAACCTTAAATATGAACTATGTTCATCAATATCTAACTTAGAGTAGCCTACATTACTATGCTATCTTATGGTGTCTTAGTATGCCATTTATATTCGCAAAATCATGCTATAAGATTAAAGTATCTATTTATGTTTTTAACAGTGAAAAACGAGTAAAAACAACAAATTTTTACAAAGTCCGATCGGCCTGTCGTACTCCCTGGTTCGGCTTGCTGAACTCGCTATGAGTCTGGCCTACCAATGATATGAATTTGGCCTATCGAACTTTAAGTTTGGCCTGCCAAACTGTCACTATCTGGAAATTCTAGGTCTCCAGTTTTCATCAAATCCAAGCCCAAAACTCAATCAAACCTGTTTTTTAGAATTCCTAGAGCATATATAATGTTAAAAAATGATAAACAGGCATAATGAAACTTATTTAAACCCTTTTTAACAAGTTTTCATGAAAATTTTTAAATAAATTTGAAAATGGCAAAAAAATAGAAAAACTTGATTTGGCTTGATTTTCATTCAATCTAGCTTAGATTTGTGATAATCTAGGTTCCACAAACTTAGATTAAGGATTTCCTAAGCTCAATGAAGCTCGGATTTCAACAGACAAAGAAAATTTGAGAATTGGGGAAAAAGTTTGAAATTTTGAAAATAAAGTAACTAAGCTCAAATTTGAGCTTTAAATCGAGTTTGTGGAGGTTTAATCTTGCTTCCAAGCTTCTAATCTAGCTGAAAATCAAAGACTTGAGCTAAAAGTTTTGAATCAAAATTTGAGAGGAAAGAGAGAGAGAGAGCGCGTGAGGAAGAGAGAGAGAGTTAAGAGAGTGAGGGAAATAAAAGAAGAAAGGGGAAATAAATAGAGAAACCACAAGGTGGTTTTGTGTTACAAAACCATGTCCTGCACATGGTTTTGTCCAAGTGGGACATGTTGGGCATTTGACAAATTGTTTTGTTTCAAAATTCAAAATAGCAATTAAAAACAAATAAAAATAATTAAAAGTGAGATTAATTTGAAAATACCACGAAATAATTAATTAGACTCAAATTACATTATGGCATACTAATTCACCATTTTATACTAATTATACTTAATTTAAATCTCAGGGTGTTACATCCTCCACCCCTAAAAGGAATTTCATCCTCAAAATTAGAAACAACCTTAAAAGCAAAACAAATGAGGGTACAACTCTTGCATAGTCGATTCTAATTCCCAAGTCGCTTCATTAGTTTCGTGATGCTGCCAACATGACTTTCACTAACAGTATATCATGACGCTATAAACTTATCACCTTCCAATCGATAATCTGGACCGGCACCTCCTCGTAGGTTGTGTCTTCCTGAATCTGTACATCATGAAATGAAATAATCTTACTCGGCTCTGGCAGACATTTTCGAAGCATTGACACGTGGAATACATCATGGACATGAGAAAGCTCAAGAGGAAGATCGAGATGATAAGCAACTACACCAAAACGTTGAGATATCTCAAACAGTCCAACATGCCTCGGTGTAAGTTTCCCACTTACACCAAAATGTGAAATACCCCTTCGTGGTGAAACCTTCAAAAGAACAAAATCTCTTACTTCGAATTCCAAAGGTCCGCGTTTCCTATTAGCATAGCTATTTTGCCTACTTTGAGTAGCCTTTAACCGATCATGAATCATGATAACTTTCTCATTGCTCTCATAGATTTCATCAGGTCCGATGACAATTTTATCCTCCAGTTCTATTCAACACACTGGTGATCAACATGATTGTCCATAGAGTGCTTCGAACGGTGCTATACCGATACTCGCTTAGTAACTATTGTTGTATACAAATTTTGCAAGATGCAAATGTCTTTTCGAATTCCCATCGAAATCCAATACACAAGCACGTAACATATCCTCAAGGATTTGGATGACTTGCTCAGACTGCCCATCGGTCTGAGGATGAAAAGTAGTGTTGAAATTCAAATCTATTCCCAAAGCTTCCTGGAAACTCCTCCAATACTTGGCGTTAAATCATATGTCTCTATCAGAAGTAATCGACAATGGAACTCCATGCAATCTCACTATATTCTCCAAATATAGCTCTCCAAGAACTCTCCTCGAACATGTCGATCTGAAGGGAATGAAATGCACCGATTTCATCAATCTATCGACAACAACCTAGATGGCATCATGCTTTTGTTTTGTACTCGATAAACCAGTAAGAAAATCTATCGTAACATGCTCCTATTTCCACTCAGGAATGGGAAGCAACTGAAGCTGTAACGCCCCCTTTACGGACGTCACAGATGTCGTTACATTCTTACATTTGTATATACATTCATCTCATGTTATAAACATAACTCATAATCATTATTGTGAAAACATAACATTATCATCACATATAAACATTATTCATAACATGCTTCCTTAAATATTATCATCAAAACATTTCATACATTATAAACATGAAAATCTTTTGAAAGCATTTTCTAAAATTTAAAATACATACATTTTAAAATTCATACAAACATCTTATTATCATGTATTTCAACATCATAAAAATATTTCATTGTTAATAAAAATCATTTAAACATATAAAACATTTTATAAAACAAAATCCAAAAATAACATTATCAAAACAGTTTTCTCATAAAAATTTTGTAATATAAAATATACTCATCATAACATACACATGCACATTCTTGTCAATTTTCATGAAAAACATCATTCATTTACCCCTTAAATAACATTACATTTTTCATGCATCATAATCAAACAGTAATATTTTACTGTGAAGGGTAGATGATAGAAAATTCATATTTTTTTATAGAAACACCCAAATGACATGAAACTTGGAAAAACATCACATAATACATTCATAAACATCATATTAAAAACTCAAGACAAATACAATACCTATAGAAAGATATTGCAAATGATTGGAGGAGGAGAATTCTTTTCAAAACACCAGAAAAACTGAGTTCTTATCTTAAAAATTTCTTCTCAAAATTCTTGAATTTAGCCAACAAAATATGACCTTTTTCTTTCAACACTTGCAGAGAATTTTTTGAGAGGAAAGAGGGTGGAATTCGTGGAGAAGAGAAGAGGAAGAGAGGAATGCAAAAGAAGCATCTCAGAAATTGAGAGAGAAAACGTGAGAGGATGAGAGAAAAATGGAAAAGAGCGTAAAAAAAATTTTAACATTATGAGCCTAACCGATGAATCAATCAATACTCTCCATTAAGTTAGAATTTTTGACTCATTGATGGCTCATTGGCGTGGAGGAAGGAGAGAAAAGAGGGAAAGTCAAACAATCTCTCCTCACTTACTATATTTTGCCATCTTAAAATAGGAAACCATTTAAAATCAGACAAATCAATGCGAAGTCAAACCTTTTAATTTCCTTAACTGATAAAACATTCCATTATTTTGCCAATTAATCACAATAAATCACAATAAATCACTCATTTAACGTAATTATCTCAGCCATAAATTTGGAGAGATTTCTGCTGACTGCTCGTTAGCCGTGTTCGGCCTGTTGATTTTTCCCTTTGGCCTGCTGGTTCCACCAAGTTCGGCCTGCCGATGGTTTCCTTCTGCCTGTCGATCTTGGGCAGACTTTTCGGCCTACCGAACTTAAAAGTCCGGCCTGCCGAACTGTCCTTAATTGCCATACATTATAACAATTCAATTCATCATTGCATCATAAATAAACATACATTAAAATGATCATGAACACTTGAGCACAACGATTCCATGTAGTCATCACCTGTCATAAAACTTGACATAAAAGTTAGTAACATAAAATCATGAATCATAACATATAACATAAATTATTGATAAAGATTCCTTAACGTCGTTACTAACTTAACGTGATTCATTACATAAAATTTAGGTGGGTGTTACAATTCTCCCCACCTTATGAAAGTTTTGTCCTCGAAACTTAGAATAAATGCGGATACATAGATCTCATGTCATCTTCACGTTCCCATGTGGCTTCTTCAACTTGCTGATTTCGCCATAACACCTTGACCAATGGAATTTCTTTATTCCTCAAGGTCTTGGTTTTCCGATCGAGTATCTTTGTTGGCTTTTCTTCATAACTTAAGTCTTCTCGTATCTCGATCACTTGTGGCTCAATCACATGCGTAGGGTCCGGAACATACTTCTTGAGTATGGTGACATGAAATACATCGTGCATTGCGGACATCTTAGAAGGCAACTTCAGCTGATAAGCTACTTTGCCTATTTGTTTCACAACTTCATAAGGACCGATGAATCTTGGACTTAACTTGCTTTTCTTCCCAAATCTCATAACTCCTTTCATTGGTGCAACTTTCAGAAACACATATTCGCCCACGGCGAACTCTAAGGGTCTTCTTCTCTTATCAGCATAACTCTTTTGACGACTTTGTGCGGTCTCTATTCTTCTTCTTATCAACTTTATCATCTCAGATGTTTCATTCACAAAATCCTTTCTTTCAGCATCGACGCTTTTCATCAGCTTCTTTTCACCAGCTTCGTGCCAACATATAGGCGATCTGTATTTTTGTCCATACAGAGCCTCATATGGTGCCATCCCAATTGTCGCCTAAAAGCTGTTGTTGTAAGCAAACTCTGCTAACGGCAACATTTTACAGCAATTGATCTTAAAGTCGAGAGAACAAGCCTGTAGCATATCCTCTATCAAGTTCGTCCTCTCCGTTTAGCCGTCTGACTGAGGATGAAAAGCTGTACTGAAATGTAGCCTGGTTTCCATAGCAGTCTGTACACTCTTCCAAAACTTAGATGTGAACCTGCCATCTCAATCTGAGATGATTGACTTGGGAATCCCATGAAGTCGTATGATTTCCTTGACGTAGAGTTCCGCTAAGCGTTCCATGGAGTAAGTGATCTTGATAAGAATGAAATGCGTTGTCTTAATCAGTCGATCCACAACTACCCAAATTGCATCATAATCGTTCGTAGTTTTGGGCAACCCGGTAATGAAATCCATTGCTATATCCTCCCATTTTCATTCCGGTATTTGGATAGACTGCAGTTCACCACCAGGTCTCTGGTGTTCAGCCTTTACGTGCTGACATGTCATACATTTCTTCACATACTTTGCAACATCACGTTTCATTCCAAACCACCAGAAGTTACCCTTTAGATCATTATACCTCTTTGTTGCACCTGGATGAATAGAGTAAGGAGTGTCATGAATTGATATTAAATGATAGATAACGTGTGTTATGGTACAAATAAATTAAACTATGTTGGAGTTAAAATCGGCTGTAAATCCACAAATCTGGGAACCAAAAAGTGTAGAACTTATTGCTATTAATTCAGTCCATATTTTTAAAAATTACAACTCAATGCAATTTGACGGCTCAAAATTATGTTCTACCGATAAAAGCGTTTTTTTTTTTTACCATAAATTATCACATTATTTTTTTAAAAGTGTTATGTATCTATCACAGATAATTTTTCCCACAACTACCACCATAAAAGTGACTGCGCTGGCATCGACAAATCTCCTCGCATTTCTAAGGAATTAAAGGCCCTTCTCCTTGATTGTAAGGTAGAAGTTTAGTGACATTGAGTTCTAAATAATTTAGTAGATTGGGACTTTAGGTCTCAAGTCTTCTGATGAAAAGCATTGGAGACTCTTTGTAAACTACCCGCTTAATGTACAGTTATGGTTTATGCCAACATTTCAGTGTCGAAGGCTCATTTACAGGACGGAGCTAGAATTTTTATCAATATGGGTTAATAAGCAGAACAAAGAATCTAATTAAAATAAATATCTATGAACATGCTACAATTTTCCATGACAAATTTTTATGTCTGTTCAATTTTTAAAGAAAGTGAAACCTTAAAAAAGGGTTACAGGATTCATTTAAAATTTTAGTGGAAGCTAACAGATATTAATAAAATATAATACTCAATTATAATACTAAATACTCAAAACAGTACTCAATTAATATAAGATTTTTTAAGGTAAAAAATTTGAGTAGGGGCCACTCCTCCCGAGTACCGACATTTTTCTTTTTAAAATTGGAAATTCGGAAGTCAATACTGCTTTTGCTTTGGAAACAACTACAGACAACGATCACCTTTGGGGTCTCTTGCTTTTCATGTTTTCTATTTTTAATTTTTTTTAATATATTTCATGCTTTAGTTTTTAAGCGTTTCTCAATCAGCCTGCAGCATGTCATGAGTAATGCCAAATAAGTTATCAAATGCAGCCATGCCGGGCTATGTAAGTACCTATCTCTCCTGCATTTTGATTTTAAGGCAGCTAATAATCATACAAGGTCCTACAGAGGGAGACAAAAGCTGATTCTTGTTTGTATCGTCAAACTTCCCTTGCATTACATATATTATAGTAAAAACCAATGACAAATGAAAATGGTTTAGGATATAAAAAGGGTCTTTGGGTTTTGAGAGAAACTCAAGTGGAAAGGCAAACAAAGGAAAAAAGTAAAGAGTGCAATTTATAGACTAGGCATGGCAATAATTCTTTTAAGCTTTCTTGGCCTGTTTTTCCTGTTAGCCCTCATAAAGATATTTCACAAACTATGGTGGACCCCCATTCAAATACAGAATTTGATGGCTTCTCAAGGAATCAGAGGCCCTGCTTATCGATTCGGTCAGGGTAACGCCAAGGACATGTGGAACATGATAAACGAAGCCATGAGCAGACCTATGACTTTGTCTCACTATCACAACATATTTCCTAAGGTTCAACCTCATCTTGAGTATTGGGGCAATATGTATGGTAAGAGAACTCCTTACTTTGGGTATTTGGCACATCTGTTCCTCGAACTTTTCATGATTGATAAGTTATCCATATACCTTAGTTTTAGTAGATTACTCTACGATTGAGCACAAAATGTTGCAGATTACCCCCAATCAATGTTGATAAAATTTGGAAGAAAACGCCCCCGGACACAGTATGTGAGATCGTTTGAAAGAAGAGATTAAAATTCTGGTGACAATCAAAGCACATCATGCAAGGGGCGTTTTCTTGAAAATTTGAACATCACTTGTTGGTTTCCATATGCACACACTGAAAAAAAAAAAAAAATCATTCATCGATTTCGAGAACTCTACAATGTTTTAATAAATTCAGGAAAAAAATTCAAAAGCCAAAAAGGCAAAACTCTTTTTATTACGGTCCTTGGGATCATTGACAGAATCTCTTTTAAATTTTTTTCCTTTTTTCCTTGACAGGAAAAAATTTTCTTCAATGGCTTGGTTTACAACCGCAATTGGTAATAACAGAATTGGAGTTAATCAAAGAGGTACTCAATAATAAGAATAGAGTTTATCCGAAACTGTAACGCCCCTATATGGGGGTTAACAGTTTTTAATGAGATAAAATAAAAATAAATAATAAAAGTAAAACCTTAAAAATTAAAATTTGCCCGGGACTTAAATGAAAACTCTCAACTCAAAAATAAAAATATAAACGACAAATAAACCACAGTTTTAATGTAGCACCTTAAATTTAATAATATAAACTGTTGTCATCATCATTTTAACCCTCAACACATTATAATACAGTCACAGAAAGTAACAATTGATGCTTACATTATCATGAAGAACATTCTCAACAATTGAAGCAGTCCCAATGTAATATAGCTACATCACTTCCTCAACTATATTTCTCGTAGCCACCTCACACTTAGTGAGTCCTGAAAAGATATAAACATAAGGGAATGAGCAACACTATGCTCAGTAGAGAAAGCCATTACTCACCTTTAGGTTTTTATCATTACCACATTAAAATCTGCATGGTTAGTAAGTTACATCATATTCCAGATTATGAGGTTTATTATGATCACATCTTATGGATACCGTAGTTAATCATTACCAAGTGTCATAATTACACATTTATACAAATATCATTGTTCCTAGGTATCCATGTTAAATTGAGTATCACTCAACTCATCGAAACCCAAATGGGCGCACTTGATCACCCTATAAACATTCCAAGGGTGTTCCGGTGAGGGGACATCAAGCCCCGAGTCCTCACCAAATCGATTCCTGTACAGTGTGTTCTGGGACTTTCAACCCAAGGAAGCGTCATCGCCTTCCCCCTATTTTACCTTTTAGGGTATTCATGCCCAAGGACGTAACCGTCGCCCTCTTCATGTCTCACAATTTCTCTATATTGAATCATTATTAATAGAGTTAGTTTTCCTAACCATGCTTCTCAATTTATAACATGTGTCAATTCATTATGTTCCTCGCCGTACAATACAAGACGAGTCCATGTCATAGTTTCATATGTGATAATCATATAATATCAGTTCAACATAGATATATATATTGCGGCAAAACAATCAATTTTAATTCTATAAAAACCTTACAAAAGATGAGTAATAGAATCCCTACCTTTCAAGCTTATCAACAATCTTTTAATCCTGGAATCAGTTAACGTTAGCTCCATACTCCCTTGATCCTAAGGCGTGCATAAGGACAATTAAAACTAAAGCACAACATACAACTACATTCATAAAATTTATTTTAATTTAATCTTAGAATTTCAAGAAATAACCACTGCCCATAGAGGTATTATAAAGTTTAACAATATAAATTTTCTGTCTAGGGCATATACACTTAGACTTCATACATATGCTCCAAAATAGCAACAAACATATACTTAGGTTTAAGAACGCAAATTTGAATAATCCTTTAGTATAAAAGAAAATTTATAAATGAAAGACTAAATTTGTTCATAAGATTCTAACCTCGGATTATGGTTAGTTGGAAGCTTGAAATGGCTTCAAAACAGGTTCCTTTACTTCGGTATGACTGAAATTCTTGCTCAAATGGAGGTGATGGTGGCTGATTTTTATGGCTGCCTTGAAGAAGTTCTCTAAGTATTTTGCTTCAGCAAAGAAATGAGAAGAAGAGTGTGGGAACCGTGGAAGAGAAAGGAAGAAAAGATGAAGTCTTTGAAGAGAAGTGATAGAAACAATTATAGAGGAGACATGTTGAAGCATGTCACGGAGGAAATAAAGAAAATGAGGGTCAAGAGTAGTTGGAAAAGATATCCTTATGTCTCATCTAAAGACTTTAACACACATAATGCCAATATGACATTTTTGAGATTTATTAGAAGTTCTAAGGCTTTTTAGTAATCATACTAAATAAATATAGGAGAATTTTAGAAAATTTAAAAATAGATAAAAATAAATATTATAAAATAAATTTAAATGAAGCAATTTTTTTTTATACATTAAAAATTAATTTAATTACCTCAATACCCGTTAGGAGAATAACGGGTGTCACAGCTCTACCCCCCTTAAAGAAATTTCGTCCTCGAAATTTCAATTCTAGCAATACTAGTAAAAATTTTGATTCCATTATGATTCCAATTCCGAGTCTAAACCGTTAATGTTGTTTATCTTCCAAAGTTAAGTTATCGTATCTCCACTTATTTACTTGCATAATAAATCTTACTCCTAAATCCCTCAATGAGAGTATTTCTGACAAGTTTTCAACTTATAACACCGTATAATAGTCTAAGAATCTGATCAGGCATACATATTGACCATACCATGATTCCAGTCCTTCATTGTCCATGGACTGTGATTTACAATCACATTTAAGGAGATTGCCAGAGAAATTTTATATACTTCATCTTTAGGTTCCTTTTCCTTTTTGAGTAAGGAAAAGTCAAATATATTTGATTTCATACCTCAACTAATAAACTAGAACATAATCATAAAACATATATCACAAACACTTATATTCAAAACCATACATTAAACTTATTCATAGAGATATTAAACGGAATCTCTGGTTGCAAACATACCCGACATATTTTTCATTAAACAGCTATCCTCATGACACAAACATTCAATCCAAATAATATACTCATATTTCATATGGAATATCCCCATAACTGACTTTGGTACTTCCACATAATATTAACAGAATATTACACATTACAAACATGATACGGATACGTTTCGAGAGTACAAGGCACTCCGTATACCAGCTATCCATATCATGCATGCTTAGAGGATACAAAAACATCGATAAACAAAAGATCGGACCTTAAGAAGGATGCGTTTCGAGAGCATCAAGTACTCCGTATCCAGCCATCCCGGCATTAGGCTCAATGAATCTAAAAGATTGAACAACAACGTACCACAAGAAACACAGAATACAAGGCAAACGGTTATTTGTAACACACGAAATACGGACACACATGCCTACATGCCAAAGATAAAACAAAAAGATTACAGATGGAGATTCAAATCAATTGGCCGCTCCCGGCTTTCCCTTTCCCATTCAAGCTTGGATGTTGCAGTGTCGGATTCTGGATGTATGATTTGCATTTTATCTATCAATTCCTCAGCTGTTGAAGCAGTGACAAAGATTTGTCTCTCCGATTCTGTAGTGATGTTTTCTTCCACAGCGTAATCTAGAAATTTCAAAAGACCGTCATAAAAACCCTTTACGTTCAGCAGTCCCAAAGGTCTGGAATAAAAGCCCAACAATTGCCCACAAGCAACTATAAATATTTCCTCAAGAGTACCTAGACCACCAGGTAATGCTATAAAAGCATCAGAATTATAGATTATGTCTTTAAAATTTTTAGGGATACTCCTGACTCCTTCTCCCTTACCTATGGCTTCCTTACAAAGGTTTCCTTCAACTGGAATATGAGGCCAAATTCTTACATCAGTAGCGTCGCTAGACCTAGCTGCTAGTGCCATATTTACCATCATTTTATACTACCACCCCCATAGATTATGTTAATCTTCTTGTGTGCTAGGACTTGCCCTAAGTGATTTGCAGCTTCTAAATAAGCTTTATCTTTTCCAAAGCTGGAACCACAAAAGACACAGACATTCTTTATTTTCTTCGTGGACTGGGAGGTAGACATATTTGGTTTATAGAAGTGGTTGCTTAATGTCTGCTCCACTTAGACTTCGGGTTCTACATGAGTTTTTAAAGATGAGAAATATACAAAAAGGGCTAAAGAGATAGACAAGTAGGTAATGAAAAGGTAATCCAAAGATTTAAACAAAATCTTGTGCGGATAAGAAAGTAAGATAAGGTGATTGATAGTTTACAGAAAATTTGATTCACTTTTTGAAAAAGATTAGACTCTAATTGTATAACTTTTGACAATTGAGAACAATTCGACAGAAGACCCTCATGACACAACTGTAGACTTTTTGACAAATATACACCAAGTCTAGAAATTTAATATAAACGACAAATACTGTAGAACTTTTGAAATTTGAGACACAAATCTTGAAATATCTGGATAAGCTTTTCAAAATTCAAACATATTACTGTACCGTATGTGACGTGTCTGATAAGATAATATATTTTATTATATATATATATTTAAGAAAATCATAAATTAAATAAGATATTAACACTTACTGTATCAATCTAATAATCACAATTATTTCAAACACAAAAGCAAATATTTTGAGTAAAAGAAAAACACAAACTGTTGAACATCAGCTAAAACTGCTTCAAATAAGTAAAGACTAAATAACCTTTATAGAGCGATGACTTATTCCCCATCCAGTTTTCTTATGGCTTGGCAAACAGGATCTAGAAATACCATATTCCTGAGGCGTTGTCTTTCTGTATAAAATTTAGGCCAGAGTTTAAAAATAGCTCCTTGAACATATCCACTAGGGTGACCGTGGAGAGGAGGATGGATGCTATCCAAGTTCTCCTTTGAAAGTCCATTCCTACAAAACCTTATTTTATCCTCTCTATTCGTAGACATATAACCAGGTGAAGTACATTTACCGTTACAATTTTGTCTTCCACATTTGTTACAAGCGACCACGATGGCACGAGCTCTTCTTTTCATTGCACTTCGACTGGTACCTGTTCCTGGTAAACCGACATCTTGACTAAAGTCACTCGGACGGATTTTCCCCTCTATCAACATTCTCACATCACAAGGGATGCCAAAACGCATAAGAATCCACAACCGAGTAATTCTAGCTTTGTATTTCTTTTTGAGAATCTTTTGGGAGAGTGATGGGAAATACTTTCTCAGATGTTGGTACTTTGGGTCCATGATGAGATGAAAGAAGAGTAAATAGAAAGGAAAAATTAAGATAGTAAATTGCAGAATCCTAGAATTCCTTCTTCTTTTTGAGGAAAAGAAGAATTTTTAATGAAAAAGAAGAGGATTTGCGATTTAGAGAAAAAAAATAACAAATTAAGAGAGAAAAAGTGAACTCGGAGAAATAAGCTCCTATGCACAGTAAACGTATTTGTAAACAATGATTAAACCACTGTATATGACACGTATAGAAACCACGTGGGAGAGACAGTGTGAATCAAACTGATTTAAGATTTGAACTAGGCCCAAATGTTCTTAGTTGAAAATGGTCAGGTTGTTTCGGGCCTTAACACATTTGGAACGAGTTAAATAACAAACATAAAATTGAAAACCAATTTGTATAAATCTTAAACCCAATTCAAAGTCCACTATAGAAAAAGTTAACTATAAACAACAAATCTAATTTAACGACAACAAGGATCTTCCTGAATGATATTTAAAATCATTTCATAACAACATAATCCTCCAGCAACTCAAATAATTTTGTTTTAATCAAAACCTTATTGAACAATACATACACCCATATGTTATTCATAATACTTAACATCTATCAATGGATTCATCATCATTACTACCAAGGGTTTAGAATGTGACTAACCTTGAAATCAATACGATTTACGTCTTTCAACGTAGACCATATCAATGAACAAAGACACTTGATGTTACTACTTAAGAACATCTATAATCCCCACAATTCTACTCATACAATATATAATTTCCTCATATAACAAAACCTTAGGTAACCAAAGGATTCACTGATACACTTAAATACAATGTACGTAACGAAATATTCCAATTTTGAGATTCATGCATTCTAGACTTTACACAGTCTCAACAGACCAAAAGTCTAACATTTATCTCTCTCAAGATTCAATACCATGATTCCCAACTTATATCAAATTCCTCAAATAAATAGAACTTTTAAGAAAAGTTATTGACACTTATGTGCTCCATCGAATCCACACATAATCATTACTTAGGTTTGAATCAATTACGAAAAATTTGGCATATCTATGCCAAACTTTAAAATCAATAAATCAAGCCTTATATTTCTTATTGTTTTTCACGAGACAAAAGGCTCTTAAATCCTCGTATCTATACGAATTTCTCATCGTTTATACGAATTAGATATGCTTATAGATCCAAATATTATACGAATCTCTCATAAGCAATCTACTTATAAACTCATTCCATATAATTATCATTCCCTTATAACTATTAATACTTTTCTTCTATATAATTATTGTACTCATATAACTATTAATATTTTCATTCTATGGCCTTTCCATGTTACATCCTTCTAGACTGTATAAATCAATGTGAAGGTTCATTTTGATGATGACAATAAAAATTCAGCTTCAAAACCATCTCAAAAATATATTTTTTTAAAGTGGTGCTACACTCCCTAGGTTAACCGAACCTAAGCTCTGATACCAAAAATTCTGTAACGCCCCTATATGGGGGTTAACAGTTTTTAATGAGATAAAATAAAAATAAATAATAAAAGTAAAACCTTAAAAATTAAAATTTGCCCGGGACTTAAATGAAAACTCTCAACTCAAAAATAAAAATATAAACGACAAATAAACCACAGTTTTAATGTAGCACCTTAAATTTAATAATATAAACTGTTGTCATCATCATTTTAACCCTCAACACATTATAATACAGTCACAGAAAGTAACAATTGATGCTTACATTATCATGAAGAACATTCTCAACAATTGAAGCAGTCCCAATGTAATATAGCTACATCACTTCCTCAACTATATTTCTCGTAGCCACCTCACACTTAGTGAGTCCTGAAAAGATATAAACATAAGGGAATGAGCAACACTATGCTCAGTAGAGAAAGCCATTACTCACCTTTAGGTTTTTATCATTACCACATTAAAATCTGCATGGTTAGTAAGTTACATCATATTCCAGATTATGAGGTTTATTATGATCACATCTTATGGATACCGTAGTTAATCATTACCAAGTGTCATAATTACACATTTATACAAATATCATTGTTCCTAGGTATCCATGTTAAATTGAGTATCACTCAACTCATCGAAACCCAAATGGGCGCACTTGATCACCCTATAAACATTCCAAGGGTGTTCCGGTGAGGGGACATCAAGCCCCGAGTCCTCACCAAATCGATTCCTGTACAGTGTGTTCTGGGACTTTCAACCCAAGGAAGCGTCATCGCCTTCCCCCTATTTTACCTTTTAGGGTATTCATGCCCAAGGACGTAACCGTCGCCCTCTTCATGTCTCACAATTTCTCTATATTGAATCATTATTAATAGAGTTAGTTTTCCTAACCATGCTTCTCAATTTATAACATGTGTCAATTCATTATGTTCCTCGCCGTACAATACAAGACGAGTCCATGTCATAGTTTCATATGTGATAATCATATAATATCAGTTCAACATAGATATATATATTGCGGCAAAACAATCAATTTTAATTCTATAAAAACCTTACAAAAGATGAGTAATAGAATCCCTACCTTTCAAGCTTATCAACAATCTTTTAATCCTGGAATCAGTTAACGTTAGCTCCATACTCCCTTGATCCTAAGGCGTGCATAAGGACAATTAAAACTAAAGCACAACATACAACTACATTCATAAAATTTATTTTAATTTAATCTTAGAATTTCAAGAAATAACCACTGCCCATAGAGGTATTATAAAGTTTAACAATATAAATTTTCTGTCTAGGGCATATACACTTAGACTTCATACATATGCTCCAAAATAGCAACAAACATATACTTAGGTTTAAGAACGCAAATTTGAATAATCCTTTAGTATAAAAGAAAATTTATAAATGAAAGACTAAATTTGTTCATAAGATTCTAACCTCGGATTATGGTTAGTTGGAAGCTTGAAATGGCTTCAAAACAGGTTCCTTTACTTCGGTATGACTGAAATTCTTGCTCAAATGGAGGTGATGGTGGCTGATTTTTATGGCTGCCTTGAAGAAGTTCTCTAAGTATTTTGCTTCAGCAAAGAAATGAGAAGAAGAGTGTGGGAACCGTGGAAGAGAAAGGAAGAAAAGATGAAGTCTTTGAAGAGAAGTGATAGAAACAATTATAGAGGAGACATGTTGAAGCATGTCACGGAGGAAATAAAGAAAATGAGGGTCAAGAGTAGTTGGAAAAGATATCCTTATGTCTCATCTAAAGACTTTAACACACATAATGCCAATATGACATTTTTGAGATTTATTAGAAGTTCTAAGGCTTTTTAGTAATCATACTAAATAAATATAGGAGAATTTTAGAAAATTTAAAAATAGATAAAAATAAATATTATAAAATAAATTTAAATGAAGCAATTTTTTTTTATACATTAAAAATTAATTTAATTACCTCAATACCCGTTAGGAGAATAACGGGTGTCACAGAAACCTCCGGTCAAAGACTTTGTCAAGAAGCTATTTGGAGATGGGCTTGTAGTAACTGACGGTGAGAAATGGGCAAAATTACGGAAACTGGCAAACCATGCCTTCCAAGCAGAAAATGTAAAGGTGAGTTTTTTTCCAGCTTTAGTGGTGAGAGTACTTATGTTGGCATGTTCTTAATCACTTAAGCTACTAAAATCGTCCGTCGGAATTGTCTTACAGGGTATGATTCCTGCAATGATCTCTAGTGTTGAGATGATGCTCGAAAGGTGGAAAAATTATGAAGGCAAAGAGATAGAGGTATTTGAAGAATTTAGGATGTTGACTTCTGAAGTGATTTCCAAAACAGCATTTGGGAGCAGTTACCTTGAAGGGGAGAAAATCTTTGAGATGTTGAGGAGGTTGACCTTCATAGCAACCATGAATTTTTACAAAATCAGGCTTCCCATTATCAGGTGATTGATTCCTTGCAATTGAATTAATTTAGATTTGAAGACCATCAAAATAGTGTGTTAGGCTGTCTTTCCTCTCAAGATGGGTTCAAGATTCGATATTCCAAAGCCCCACTTAAGGTTCCTGCCCAATAAATGGATTGTGTGTTGCTAATCTATGGTGGTGTGAGTGAAACTGAACCCAGTTTTCTAATAGGACTGGCCCTTTTCTATTCTGTTAGTGGACCCTTTAATTTGTGGCTTCTACTATAGATAAAGGGACGGGCAACGACATTGCACCAATGATCCTCTTTTTTATAATTTGCAAAAAAATGTAGATTTGAACAACAACAAAACCTGTCTAATGAACTCAATTAGTCCTTTTTTTTATTTTTATTTTTGCAGCAAGTTTTATAAGAGAGAAGATGAGATAGAATCCGACATGCTTGAGAGCGAAATAAGTAAATGCATAATGGAGATTGTCAAGAAAAGAGAAGATAAGGTAACGAGCGGAGAAGAAGATAGCCATGGAAGTGATCTTCTTGGGGGGCTAATAAAGGCTCACCATGATGCCGATGAAAAAAAGTGGATTTCGATGGATGATTTGGTTACTGAGTGCAAGTCATTCTACTTTGCTGGACAGGAAACCACAAATAGTTTGCTTGCATGGACTATGTTGCTTCTAGCAATCCATACAGATTGGCAAGAGGAAGCAAGAAAGGAGGCGGTCAACTCATTTTGTCAACATAATCCAACCTCAGATGACATTGCAGGACTAAAAGTAGTAAGTGATAATCAAAGTCCACAATAAAATACAAAATTCACAAATTCTCTTAATTAACATTTTTCACTCTGAAACTTTCTTGATTGATATGCAGATTAGCCAGATAATTAACGAGTCTTTAAGACTATATCCACCTGTGAGCAGCCTTTCGAGGAAACGATACCGGGAAGGTGGACTGGGAAATGTAAATCTTCCTGCTAATATGGACATTCTCATCTCCAATTTACCACTTCATCTTGACCCTAAAATATGGGGAGAAGATGTGCATGAGTTTAAACCACAGAGGTTCTCAGAAGGGGTTTTGAAAGCTACTCGTAACAACTCCGCTGCGTTTTTTCCCTTTGGAATGGGGCCTAGAGTTTGTGTGGGCATGAACTTTGCACTTATTGAAGCAAAGATTGCTCTTTCAATGATTCTAAGACGCTACGCTTTCACGCTTTCCCCGGCCTATGTCCACTCACCATCTTCGTTAATCACACTTCAGGCACCACATGGCATTCAAATTATGCTACAGCCACTGTAAATACAGAATGTTCTCGAAGCATTTTAGAGAAATGTTTGTCCAAGCAATAAGAGAACCATTCAAACTATCGTGAATGAGCATGTTGTTGTAATTAAAAAAATATAAGTGCTATATCCACTATATGTATATATTATATATATTTTGTAGGGTACAGAAGTGCTTACAGCACCCAGCATTTCTGATCTTTTTAATTATACTGAGTGACCTATATGCTAAGTCCTTTAAATTTGGACTATTTTGAGAGGCAACTGTGTGATAGAGACATTGCATACGTAGTCCATAAAATGCAATGGTTTTGGGTCCCTAAGCTGGTTGTTCACTCTCTATATTAATACTATCGTTTTGAGTTCAAAGAAAGCTTAGAAGCTTTCAAAACTGAAGGAAGGCAGTAAGATACCGTTCGGACTGTACAGTGAGCGTCAATGGCCGGAAGCATTTTTCCAATCACGTTTCCGCTTTATGATCCTATATGCTTAATATTTATTGCATATCTAGATCATATTTAGTCTATCAGTTGGCATTAAAGCCGATCATACCTCTGCATTGCGTTTTGATAATATGCAAAAATACTCATTTTTTGAAAATGAAGTAAGAAATTCTTTTTTTTTTTATTTTTTTATTTCGGGTATATATTTTTTGGATGTTTTTATGGAAACTAATATTAGAAATCATTAAAAAATATGATTTCTTAGTTTTCTACAATTTGAAACTTCAAAAATGATGTTCAAAACATTAAGAACAGATCGAGTTTTATACTAGATCAAAACTAGATCATTTTGACCCATCTGGAGATTGAAGAAGATACCTCCGAGCAAAACGACATGTCGTTTGATTGAGAATCGCTCAGCTATAGAGTAAAATGACATGTCATTTTGCGCATGCCTTTAGCAAGACAACATGTCGTTTGCAACACTTGGGCTTTGTTTCTCAGATGTAAAACGACACGTTGTTTTGTTTTGGGCAAATATTAAAAAAATAAAAATAAAAATCTAAAATTTAAAAAATTATTTTTATGGGTATTGCTCCAGATTTGATAATTGAATATTTTTGGGAAATTTTTCATAAAATTAAAAATTTTAATATTTTATAAAATTTTCATAATATCTACAATTTTGATATTTTATGAATTTTCATATTTTGGTATAATTTATGAAAAGATTCATAATTTTAAATATTCATTATTTTTGGTATTTGTTATGAATATTATATATTTTTTGTGTGGATATAATTTTGTATCTTTATTGCATATATTATTCATTATGTATAATTTGTGATTTTAATTATGCATGCAATATTAAGTTGAATAATTTAGTACATTAAAATTTTGTATAATTATGTGCTAGATTTTGCTATTTGTATGTATAATTTTAATTTATGCATAAAAAAATTAATACATAAATTATTGGTTTTTGTTCATATTTATTTATACTATCCATGCAATTTTAATTGATTAGAGTTTAGCCACAACAACCTTAATTATGCAAAATTATATATTAAGTGATTTAGGAAATGACATTTGTTGTAATGAATCATAATTGATATAATAAATTTTATCCCATGAGAATTTTTATTATATTTGTATGGTTATTTATGATAGAATATCAAATTATATTTCTTAACTTACCCACAAGAATAATTTGATAGTTTTATTATAAAGTTAGGTGAATCTAATTGAATTATAACTCTAGCCCATAGTCAAGTTTTATGTCACTAGATTCATAATGATACTACTTATAATTTGCAAAATGATACTACTTATAATGATACATACATTGTCTGATGGTCTTTTTTCTATTAATTTGCAAAATGATACTACTTATAATGCTATGCATTTCCATATTAGCATAAAACGTTGTATTATGAATGAAGATTCTTTTATATTGTGGCACCGAAGATTGAGATATATCTCTATAGAGAGAATTAAAAGATTACTAAATGATTGAGTACTTAGTATTTTAGATTTTACTGATTTTAACACTTGTGTAGACCGCATTAAGGGAAAGCAAACCAAAAAGTCTAAAAAAGGTGCAAAGAGGAGTACATACATTTTTGAAATCATACATTCAGACATTTGTTGTCTAAACATGGATTCGTATGGTCCAAAATACTTCGTCTCTTTCATAGATGATTACTCACGATACATGTATCTCTACTTGCTTCGTAATAAGAATGAAGCATTAGATTTTTTAAGAATTTTAAAGCTAAAGTAGAGAAACAATGCGAAAAGCAAATTAAGATCGTAAGAATGGACAGAAATAGAGAACACTATGATAGGTACGCTAAGAATCGACAACTCGGTCTATTTGTGAAATTTCTTCAAGAATATGGGATAGTTGCTCAATACACCATTCTTGGTTCTCCAGACCAGAATGGAGTGGCAGAAATAAAAAATTAAACTTTAATAAACATGGTGAAGAGTATGCGTAGTCACTTCAAACTACCTGAATCCTTGTGAACTGAAGCTCTTAAAACGGCTATGTATATATTAAACAGAGTTCCAACTAAGGTTGTCCCAAAGACACTAGTTGAATTATGGAAAGATTAGAAATCAAGTTTGCTACATATACATATTTGGGGATGCTTGTCTGAAGTAAGAGTTTATAATCCACAAGAAAATAAACTGGATCTAAGGACCATTAGTGGGTATTGCATTGGATATGTCAAAAGGTCTAAATGATATAGATTATATTGTCCACCTTACAACGCTAAGATTATGGAATCAAAAAATACAAAGTTTCTTGATAATGACATAATCAGTGAGAGCAATCAATCCCATAACATTGTTTCTGAAAAAGATTATTTTGATGCTTAATCTTCCTGCTCAAGTGACAAATTGATTAATGATAATAATCCAGTAGAATTGTTTACGAAGTGCTTAAAAATTTTGAACAATCAGTTGAATAACATGTTCCTCAGAAAAAATGTTTATACAGCATTAAGAAGATCTACTAGAATAAAGAAATTAACAACTCCTAGTGCTTATGTTGTGTATCTATAAGAGTTGGACTATCACATTGGAGCCAAAAGTGATCCTAAAACGTTTTTACAAGCTATGAGTTGTAAAGAATCAAATTTATGGTATGATGCCATAAGAGATAAGATGAATTTTATAGCATCTAACGGAGTCTGGGATCTTGTCGAGTTACCCAATGGTATAAAAGCCATAGGATGAAAGTAGGTCTTTAAGACAAAACAAGACTCATTAGGCAATATTGAAAGATATGAAGCAAGAGTCATCACTAGGATTCACTTAAAAGGAAAGAATCGACTACAATGAGACTTTTTCTCTTGTATCTAAGAAAGATTTTTCTCGTATTATTATAGTAGTAGTTGCACATTTTGACTTAGATTTGCAATAAATAGATATAAAAATGACTTTTCTCAATGCAGATCTAGAGGAAGAGGTTTACACGAAACAACCAAAATGATTTTCATTTAGTGATAGTGAGAATTTGGTATGCAAGCTTAAGAAATCCATATATAGATTGAAACAAGCATCCCGTCAATGGTATTTGAAGTTTCATGATACTATCTCTTTAATTGGTTTTATAGAGAACTAATAGATCAATGTATCTACTAGAAGGTCAATGGCAACAAAATTTGTTTTCTTATTTTATATATGAATGATATTTTACTTACAACTAATGATAAGGGTTTACTACACAAAGTGAAACAATATCTCTTGACAAAATTTGATATACAGGATATGGGTAGTGCTGAAATTCAAATCCATTCCCAAAGCTTCCTGGAAACTCCTCCAATACTTGGCGTTAAATCATATGTCTCTATCGGAAGTAATCGACAATGGAACTCCATGCAATCTCACTATATTCTTCAGATATAGTTCTCCAAGAACTCTCCTTGAACATGTCGATCTGAAGGGAATGAAATGCACCAATTTCGTCAATCTATCCACAACAACTAGATGGCATCATGCTTTTGTTTTGTCCTCAGTAAACTACTAAGAAAATCCATAACATGCTCCTATTTTCACTCAAGAATGGGAAACGACTAAAGCTGTCCTATAGGCCTTTGATGCTCCGCTTTCACCTAAAGACAAGTCACACATCCAGCAACATACTTTAAGACTTCATTTCTCATACCTCTCCACCAATATTGCCTCCTTAAATCACGATACATCTTTGTGCTTTTTGGATAAATAGCAAATTGAGACTTGTGAGCTTCGTCTATTATCAGCCTTCATCACTTCATTTATCGTAGATACCACCAAACACTCCCTAAAGTACAACGACCCATCTCATATATTCTCCATTCTTCAAATTGCTCTTCATTCTAAATCCGTGTCCATATTCCCTGTAGATGTTGATCTCACCATTGGTTCTGCTTCACCATCTGAACAAGCACTAGGGCAGACTCTATATGGTAGACCGAAACCTGATTGCCTTCTTCATAGTACTACAGCCCATTGTAACTGATCGTCGCATCTCTTTTCCAGTCCTCTAATGCCAAACAAGCAAGAATTCCTAAAGACTTTCTACTAAGCATGTCTGTAACTAGGTTGGCCTTTCCTGGATGATACTGCAACGTGAAATCAAAATCCTTCATGTATTACATCCATCTTCGTTGCCTCAAATTCAAATCCCTCTAAGTGAACAAATACTTCAAACTCTTGTGATCTGAGAAAACCTAAAAGGTAGCTCCATACAAGTAGCATCTCCAAATCTTTAGGATGTGAATTACTGTTGCAAGCTCTAAATCATATGTGGGGTAGTTCTGCTCATGAGGTCTTAGCTATCGCGACCTGTATGCCACAACTCATCTATGTTGCATTAACACGCATCCAAGTCCACAACCTGGTGCGTCTATGTAGACTTTGTACAGCTCATCACTACTTGGTATGATTAACACTAGAGCAATCGTCAACCGATTCTTCAATTACTAGAAGGCGTACTCATATTCTACATCCTATTCAGACTGAACATCCTTCTTGATTAGTCGCATCAATGGAGCTGCTATTTTCGAGAAACCTTACATAAATTTCCTATAACATCCAGCAAGTCCTAAGAAACTATGAATCTTTGCCATATTCCTAGGTCGTTCCCATTGCATTATTGCTTCTATCTTGGATGGATCCACTAAAATACTTTGCTCAGAGATGACGTATCCTAAAAACTTAACTTCGGTCAACCAAAATTCACACTTTTCTTTTTTGGCGTAGAATTGGTGCTTTCACAGAGTTTGAAGCACAATTCTTAGATGCTGCTCATGCTCCTCTCAGGTCTGAGAATAGATTAGTATGTCATCAATGAACACAATCATAAACTAATCTAAGTAAGGCCTGAAAATCTGATTCATCAAATCCATGAGAGCCGTATGAGCATTCATCAATCCAAACGACATCACCAAAAACTCAAAGTGTCCACATCGAGTTTTGAAAGTTGTCTTCAAAATGTCCTCTTCCCTGATTCTGAGTTGATGGTATCTAGAATGTAGGTCTATCTTCGAGAAATTCTAGGAGCCTCCTAACTGATTGAATAACTCATCGATCCTGGGTAATGGATACTTGTTCTTCCCTGTGACCCGATTCAGCTATCGATAATCGATGAATAACCTGAGAGTACCATCGTGTTTCTTGGCAAATAAGATTGGTGCACTCCACGATGATGTACTATTTCAGATATACCCTTTATATGCAAGTTCTTAGAGTTGCTTTCTCAATTTTTTCATCTCTACTAGTGCCATTCGTTATGGTACTCTAGAAATCAGAATGGTCCCTGGAAGTAACTTGATGTTAAATTCAATCTCTCAGTGTGGTGGTAATCCAGGTAACTCATCGGGGAAGACATCATCGAATTCATTAACCATAAATATTGTTGTGTCTCTTCTTGCTATGCTTGTTTCTTCCTCTAAGTCCAAAATATGTGCATAACATGCCAAATTCTTCGTCCACTAAGACAGGTCTTCATGAGTCACTCACTTATTACTTGATCATTACCACCCAGGTAAGTGATTGTCATCCCCCTATCGGTCACTAGGGTTACCTTTCTAAGATGACAATCTATAATAGCATTATATCTGGACAACCAGTCTATTCCTAGGATTACATCATAGTTATTTATGGGGATTACAATCAAATCACTCTTTAAAATCTCACCCCTATCATCATTTTACAAGATTTACATATATAATTTATATACACCCGCCCCAAGGCTGAGGTAATTACCAAAGGCTCATCAAATTCGTCTATTTCTAGTCCCAAGGCATATACAAATGAACTCAAAATGAGAGAATAAGTGGCACCAATATCAAATAAAACATGAGCTAAAGACTGAGAAACCAAAACCGTACCGTTAACTACTGTGTTACTGGTCTGAGCATTTGAACTCCCTGAAGTAATGGTGTGAACTTATGCTGGAGCTTTTTCTTTTTCTCTACCAACATTGCTAGGTCTTGGATTTGTTGGCCAATATTATTGCGGTGCAAAGGACTGCGCACTCACCGTACTGGGTGCTCTATACTATGGAACATTCCTCTAAGAATTTTGCGGCTAGTAACCCAAAGTTGGATATGGCGTCTATTAAGGAGTGAACTGACGGAACTGTAACTGCGGGATTTTTGTGGTAGAGCTAATGACTGGGGTTGAGGCTGCTAACTTACATATTCTCTGGTTTGAGATCCTTGTCGAGCATTCTGTATTAGACAGTTCCTCTTGATGTGTCCCAGCTGTTGATAGAAGTGACAATGGAAGTTGTAATGGTTGCTTCATCTGCTACCTGATGAACTGCTACTCCCACTGTTAACATTACCATGCTAATTCTTCACCTGTGCTTGACGGTTATTACTATTACCTTTCCTGCTATTTCTTTAGGGCCCTCTTAAAGTCCTTACCCTGTTCTCATAGTAGGTAGCATTATCGCTTTCCACAGACAAAGCCGACGACACCAATTCACCATAGTTTTGAAGTCGCAAGGCAACCAATGGTCATCGAATGGATCCTTTAAGCCCTTCCTGGAACTTAATACACATTGCCCATTCAGAAGCTACAGCAGATGGAGCAAATCTAGCCAACTCAGTAAACTTTGCCTCTTACTCTTGAACCATCATATCACCCTTTCTAGTTTACAAAATTCGGCGATCTTTTGATCTCTATACCCTCGTGGAAAATAGCGCTCCTAGAACAACTCTTCAAACCTGTCCGAGCTGATGTTTTTGTTATTTTCTAAACGCTTTGCCTGCTTCCACCAGGTATTCATACTTCCTTCTAATTTATAAGCTGCAAATTCCACTCGATACTCTATTGGTACACCAAGGGTATGCAAATGTTTCACCATAGAATCAAGCCAATACTCTGCTGCTTGCGGGTCCCCATTTCTATCAAAAGTCAGGATAGATGCATGCTGAAATTCCCTGAAATACTCATGCAGGCGACTTACCTCAGAATCATCAGGATTAGCTTTCACCACCATCTATCGAAAAGCAGCAAACATCACCCCCATCATGCCTTCCTCATTAGCCGAATTTACGTTAGTAGTAGCAGGACAACGCCTAAGTGCCATTCTTTCAGTTCTAAAAACAAATATTAGACTATCAGTGGTTTTTAATTGTCATATCTATGTGTGCACAATTTCCAAGGTTCATAACCTAGGGCTTTGATACCATTCTGTCACGCCCCAAAATATAGGTAGTGACATGGCAGATTAATTAAGTTAATTAAACCAGTTTTAATTAAAACATCTAATTAAATAATCAAATCATTATTTTGAAAAGCACGGCAAATTTAAAACTTTTAAAGCAAATAATATAGTTAAGACAAATAAGCAAAATAAAATATTAAAAACAGATAAATAAGAGTTGGGCCTTATTGGACCCACGTTTGTACACACACTTAGTATCAAAAATAAATATGATACAACCATAGTCCAAACCAAAATGAGAACAATTAAATGTTACATGCGTTGAATGAATAAGCAAATAACCTAAGGGAAATTCCTACAGTTCATGATCTTGACCAGTGGCTTCCTAATCAGTCCTAAGCTGGATTTGATAAGTTAGTTTTAGGCTAATTAATTAGATGATTCTCACTTAATATTTTTGTTAGTTTTGAGCGATTTATAAGAATTTAATAGTATTTTAAGTTCTTTTATAGGTTTTGAATGAAAACGATGCATAATGGCAAAGCGCAGGGCAAAGCAGACCAAAAATTGAGCAAAAGTGGACTCGGGATGAAATGGAGCATAGACACCAACTATTGGGCGCCTAGGCGCTGCTACATATGAAATTTCACACAAAAAACCCGAGAGCATAGTGCCTAGGAGCCACAATTTGGGCGCTTAGGCGCCATTTAAGAGGCCAGCATAGCGCCTAGGCGCTATAATCCTGTCGCCTAGGCGCCGTATTCATGGCTCCTAGGCGCCAGTTTAAAAAAGCATCCACGGGCAAGTATAGGGCCTAGGCGCCATGATTGTAGCGCCTAGGCACCGTAATGAAGCCTAGGCGCTAGAAAATCGAGCCTAGGCGCCATTGCGATCCCAGTTCAAATTTTAGTGTAATTTCGTTCCAAAATTACCCTTTCAAACCCTAGCCTATAAATAGAACATTATAGAGGGTTGGAACACGAATTCTAGGAGGGAAAAACTACAGACAAGAGGGAAGAACTCATTGCTTTGGAGAAGAAGAACGGTGCAACCCAGAGACGAAAATCATATTCGCATCCAAACATAGTTCTTTTCCTTTACTCATCATGTTTAAGATATTATTTAGGATTGTTTTTAGTTTCATTAGGAACTAATTTTCTCTATTCTAGGGCTACGATGTAGCCGAATTATGAATGTTTACTTTGTTTAATTTAATTCAATTCCATGTTTATTCATTATCTATACTGAGTGTTTAATCTGATTTTAATGCTTGTAAAAGTTTGCGCACCTTTTGCATGATTTGTGATTTAATTTGAGGCTGAGAAGCGATAATTAAATTAGACCATGATTGAATGCCATGAGATCATCATAGGATAGAGATATCTATGAGACTTGTGTAACACTATGAATTTCTTGTTCTTAATGAATCTTGGTAAGTTTAGAGTTTCCACAAAGATGTAGGAAATTTGCTAACGAGGATAAATTATTAATGCTTGAGAAAGATTAATGACTACCTAAGAGAAATTCGTTATCGGCATAGGAGTAAACATCAATTGATTAAATTAGATAATTTGAATATGATTAATTTAGGTGAAATCGGATGCCCTAGTCTCTTATTATTTAGATTTTCATTTATATTTTTTTATTTTGTTATTTTTTTAATTTATATTTGATTGTTCAAGTAATTGTAGGGTTAATCAATTTCGGTACTTAGCTAGATTAACGCAATCCTCGTGGGAATGATACTTTATTTACTCTTTATTACTTGTTAACGATACGTGCACTTGCGTTAGAAAATTCCACAACAAGTTTTTGGCGCCGTTGCCGGGGATTGTTGTTTAATTTAGTTAATATCGATACCAATTAGCTCTAGAATTACTTTGAATTTTTTTTATTTGTTTTGTTTTGTTTTTATTTGTTCTAATTTTTTTCTTTTAAGTCATTTGTTTCCCAAGGAACTTCATGATGTTGCATCGGAATATCCTTGCAAGTTTTGTCCAACAACATATGGAACCATTTTATGCGGCTTGGGAGCGATTTAAATATATGCTTGAGCGGTATCCACATCACAACTTGCCAAAGTGGGCACTTCTCCAAATTTTTATTGAAGAATTGCATTTTGAAGCTAGAGATTGGGTGGAAAAAGGCGTAGTTTCTGACGGTCATTCTTTCTTTTCAAGAACTGTTGATGAAGCTTACTACTTATTGGCGGATATGGCAGCCTTTAATCATCATTGACATTTGAATTCTTCAATGCATAATTCTTGCTGGGAGAGGCACCAAAATCTTTCATGGAATATCCATCCCAACATGATAGAACGATCATGTAGCCAATATCAAGAAGAGAAGATAGCTTTGGAAGTTGCTTTAGACCGTCTAAAGGCCACTCTTGAGGGAACTGATGAAATCTCCAACTCTAGGCAATATCTTGATGAACAAATCCGTTTAAAAAGCACAATTTTAGAGAGTCATCTAGAGGAGGAAATTACTACGTCAAATCCTTGTGGTGACCATAAAACGGTAAAGGATGTGGTTTTGTTTGATGATGATTGTGCGAAATCTCAGGAATTTGAGCCTCTAGAGGAAATAGAACCTCAAGATGAAGAACAAGAACCCTTTGAAGTTATCTTAGCTCAACCATTTGCTGAGTTGGGATCTTGTTCGATCAACAATGATTTACACTTGCTAAATCAAGAGGAGACTATCCAAAACTATGACTTTTATGAAGAACAAATCACGAGCATGCTAATGGATAGCCAAAAGGAAAACAAAGAGCAAATAGAAGGGTTATTAGAGGAATTTCTATATGAGGAGAAGCCACGAGGATTGTTGGATGATATAGAAGCGCATAAGACTGTTGATTTGAGCTCATCAATGGTTCCAACATATAGATCACCAACTAATTCGTGTTGGCCATGGACATCACAACCATCACATTTCACCACGTTCAAGCTCGAGCCAATAATGAAGTTTCCATCAAAAGCACATCATTTAAAGACGTTTGTTGTTGGTGCAACGTGTGAATCACTTCTAAATCTTGCCAAGCTTGAGGGCATCTATAACCAAGACCCATATGTGGTGCGGTTTGACACTAACTATGGGCGAAAGCCGCTCTTTGACGAGCGCTTCTTTGAGAGTCAGGCTGATGACTATAAAACAAGCGCTTCTTGGGAGGCAACCCAAGCTCTCTATCCTTTTCAATTTTAGTTTTCATCATATTATTTAGTTTATTAGTTGTTTCTTTTAGTTTTAGTCTTTTTTGTTACTTAATCATGATGTAAGTCTTGTTTGTGGTGATTTTAGGTTTTCGGGAGACATCAAGGTGCTCAGCTTGCTAAAAAAAAAATTCAAAAAACTGAAACCATATCGGCAACCTGGCACAAATGATGAACCACATGGCCATGCATCTGAACATGAACTTGGACAATTTTCCCACAGTCTCTGCTTTCAATGAAGATAATGAAGAGAATGAGGATGAAGAGGAATAAGCTGTCGTAACCTTCAGTTTAGGGAGTGTTCTTTCCTTTCTTATTTTTGTTTTCTTTTTATATTGAGGACAATATATTGTTCAAGTTTGGGGGTGGTGTGTTGCTTTATGTTTTTTTTTTTTTTGGTCAATTAGTCATTATGGTTTAATTAGGTTTTAGTTTAGGCTTTTTTTTTTCTTTTTTGCATTTGATAGTAATTAGGATAGTAAAGTTGTGTCGTTTGAGCACTATTTAACTTGAATCATAGGAGGCCAATGATAAGACGATGGTTGAAATTGAATATGGCTTTTAGGGGATAATAATTATTATTGGTCTATCCTTGTTTTTCTTGTGATTTTTTTGCCATGCTGTGATTCTTTGAGCACTCACGACTTGATCACCTAAATGTTCTACACTTAGAGGACTTTTATGTTGATTAAGTGATATTTTTGATCTCAAATGAACGCTAGAACCTATTTGATAACCACTTGAGGCGAAATCCTAGGCTACACAATATTAAGGATATGATTTAGGCCATTTTTGGACCATTTGAGCCTTTCAAGCCTACCATTGACATCATTTAATCACCAGTTACCCCGTTGAACCTTATTATCCATTTTCTTTGTTACCCACATAATTAGCCTAGCCTTTGAATAACTTATCCTACTTAGTCCCTCACTCATAAGCATGATTAGTTTGTCCAGGAAATTATTTGAAGGTAGTAGGCATTATGGGAGGATGGGTGGAGTTTTGAAGAACTTATCGAGGAAATATGTTTTCCTATCATTCAATCATGGGTGGAGTTTTGAGTATTGTTATCAAGGGATTATGTATTCATGTTTATTCATTGTAAAAAAAAAACAAAAAAATAAAAAAAATAAAAAAATAAAAAAAGAAAAAGACAAAAAGAAAAAAATAAAAAAAGGAGAAAAAGAAACATCAAATAAATGTGAATGACAAAGGGAGTTCAACATAAGTTTGGGGGTGTACTTAAAAAGAAGAAATGATGTTCTTATGAGGTCCTAAGACAAATTGTGTGTTTATGGGTGAATTTTGAGCCACATTATATCATTTATCTCACCTTTTTACCTTAGCCACACATTACAAGCCGAATAAAGTCCTAATGATCTTTGATGTTGCGATAGTCTACATTAGTGGAGAGTGGGTTTGAAAAATAGGCCTATGGAGTTCACAAATTTCACTAATCTAGAGATCTTTCAAAATAAGCTTGTTGACATAAACTAATCCGAGTGTAGGTACATAAGTGCTATAGGCATCACACACACGCACTCAAGGAATTATGAGTATGGTAAACCTAAGATTTAAATTGATTTTTTTTACATGATCACAATGGTTAGAGTTTCCTTTGAGTCATAAACTTTTTGCAATCTTTGAGGCCAAGTATGATGAAAAATTAAATTGATGCTCGAACTATGTCGTGCGTTAGTGTCAGTCCCGTCCTTTTGTCTTGTTCTTTGTTCCTTTTTTATGTGTCTTTTGCTCGAGGACTAGCAAAATATTAAGTTTGGGGGTATTTGATAAGTTAGTTTTAGGCTAATTAATTAGATGATTCTCACTTAATATTTTTGTTAGTTTTGAGCGATTTATAAGAATTTAATAGTGTTTTATGTTCTTTTATAGGTTTTGAAGGAAAACGATGCATAATGGCAAAGCGTAGGGGAAAGCAGACCAAAAATTAAGCAAAAGTGGACTCGGGATGAAATGGAGCCTAGACGCCAACTATTGGGCGCCTAGGCGCTGCTACATATGAAGTTTCACACAAAAAACCCGAGAGCATAGCGCCTAGGCGCCACAATTTGGGCGCCTAGGCGCCATTTAGGAGGCCAGCATAGCGCCTAGGCGCCGTATTCATGGCTCCTAGGCGCCAGTTCAGAAAAGCATCCACGGGCAAGTATAGCGCCTAGGCACCGTAATGAAGCCTAGGCGCCAGAAAATCGAGCCTAGGCGCCATTGCGATCCCAGTTCAAATTTCAGTGTAATTTCGTTCCAAAATTACCCTTTCAAACCCTAGCCTATAAATAGAACATTATAGAGGGTTGGAACACGAATTCTAGGAGGGAAAAACTACAGACAAGAGGGAAGAACTCATTGCTTTGGAAAAGAAGAACGGTGCAACCCAGAGACGAAAATCATATTCGCATCCAAACATAGTTCTTTTCCTTTACTTATCATGTTTAAGATATTATTTAGGATTGTTTTTAGTTTCATTATGAACTAATTTTCTCTATTCTAGGGCTACGATGTAGCCGGATTATGAATGTTTACTTTGTTTAATTTAATTCAATTCCATGTTTATTCATTATCTATGCTGAGTATTTAATCTAATCTTAATACTTGTAAAAGTTTGCGCACCTTTTGCATTATTTGTGATTTAATTTGAGGCTGAGAAGCAATAATTAAATTAGACCATGATTGAATGCCATGAGATTATCATAGGATAGAGATATCTATGAGACTTGTGTAACACTATGAATTTCTTGTTCTTAATGAATCTTGGTAAGTTTAGAGTTTCCATAGAGATGTAGGAAATTTGCTAACGAGGATAAATTATTAATGCTTGAGAAAGATTAATGACTACCTAAGAGAAATTCGTTATCGGCATAGGAGTAAACATCAATTGATTAAATTAGATAATTTGAATATGATTAATTTAGGTAAAATCGGATGCCCTAGTCTTTTATTATTTAGAATTTCATTTATATTTTTTTGTTTTGTTATTTTTTTAATTTATATTTGATTGTTCAAATAATTGTAGGGTTAATCAATTTCGGTACTTAGCTAGATTAACGCAATCCTCGTGGGAACGATACTTTATTTACTTTTTATTACTTGTTAACGATACGTGCACTTGCGTTAGAAAATTCCACAACAGGATTCCATCTAAAGGGGTAAAAGGTTTTAAAACAAATAAATCAGTGAGCGAAAGGCTCAGTAGGACTAAGCTTTAAAAACATTTTATTTAAATATAAAATTTATTATTTGAGCAAGAATTATAAAACGCAGTAAATAAACAAAACTCATTAAATTCAATCTTACCATTTAATTCATTGCTCATCTGAAAATAGTCTCATATAATCTTATCTTGTGCAAACCATTATAACACCACTATATGGCCCAATTGGGTTTTGAGACCTACGCCCAAGGTTGCTCTCTAAACAACCCAATTTTTGAATATGGCATCATGCCCTATTATATCATTCGGAACAGTGTATTCGACACGTCCGATGCTATGTCATCATTTAAGTCTCATCTTACCAAGTATTCTTTTTTACATTCATTATTCGGTTCATTATGATCATTTTTATCATTCAACAGTTAAGAAAGATAGCTGATAAAAATCATTTCAATCATTTGTTGAAAATAGTTTGAAATAAATCACTTTGTGACCAAAATCCTTTTTAAAGCATGGCTACCAAAGAAAAGAGGTATAAAGACCAACCTCGATATCCAATATCGAAGCTCAACATCACAGTCCCGTCCCGTTATACATTAGCTCTACGAAACCATGAACAACCTTAAATGTGAACTAAATTTATCAATATCTAACTTAGAGTAGCCTACATTACTATGCTATCTTATGGTATTTTAGTGTGCCATTTATATCCTCAAAATCATGCTATAAGATTAAAGTATCTATTTATGTTTCTAACAGTGAAAAACGAGTGAAAACAACAAATTTTTACAAAGCCCGGTCAGCCTGCCGGACTTCCTGGTCTGGCCTACCGGACTGCTAAGTTCGACTTGCCGACCATCTGGGTCCGGGTTACTGAACCCGCTATGAGTTTGGCCTGCCGATGATATGAATTTGGCCTGCCAAACTCATGAATCTGGTCTACTGAACTTCGTGTTCGGGGTAGCGGTCTTATTATTATCAACTCTAATGGGAAGATGTTAACCGATGAGGGGTTAACCCTTGTGATAGAGTGCTTTGGGGAGAATGCCTATCCATTTACCCAAGAAAGATTCAATGTCTTGAAAGACCAAGTTGAAGCTGCTAAGAGAAATCAATCCCTGACTTCTATTTTGGTCTCTAAATCCCCGGATTTTTTGCTTTCAAACCGTAGCAATTATCAAGTTTTTTTTGTGGTAATTTGATTTTGAAAACTTCCCATATGTAATTCAGATAGTGAAGCATATTATACGCAAATAATAATTTCATATGAAAATTTTCTTCACGTAAGTACCACAAACAATGTAATTTAATACATGGTTCTCTTAATATAACCAGCAAATGCATGTATTTTTTTTTTTTTTGTTTCTCAATTATTCTTTTTTATTGTTATTGTAGCTACAATGTGGTCTCAAATACCCTTTTTTTTGTTCTAACAAAATTGTACTCATCTTATTGTTTGAGGAAAAAATTGTTCTGATCTTTGATGTACATGTATTTATAGATTCCTGTCTCTGAGTCTGAAACTTGTTGGGAAAACAGTTTGCCTCTATTTTAGTGACAATCATCTTTATGGTCGACGCCCTGAATTTTCTTCCCTGCTTGTTTATATTTACAATAAACTCAAGGACAAAGGTGAGAAATTTGAGGTTGTCTACATATCATTTGATGAAGAAGTTGAAGATTTCAAACAAGCACTTGAAATTATGCCATGGTTGGTGTTGCCCTTCAATGACAAGATGGCCAATTGTCTTTGGCATTACTTCGGTGGACTCGATTGTACCCCTCAACTAGTTATAATAGGTCCAGATGGAAAGACTAAACAAGAATATTGTTGCACTCGTTGAAGAACATGGGTTGGCGCCTACCCTTCTACGCAAGAGAAATTTGGCGAGCTTGCGAAAGCAAAGCAACAAGTACAGCATACATTGGAGTCGCTATTAATTTGTGGAGATAGGGATTTTGTTATTGGAAAAAATGGTTCCAAGGAAGCCACTTTAACGTGTACACTAATCCAGGCATATCATGACATTAAAGCAAACAAAGACAAGGTATTTGAAGTGATCTTCATGGCAGCAGAGATCTGAGATCAATCGGATTTTGATGCATGCTTCTCTGGCATGCCATGTTTAGCCCTGCCATATGGAGATCCAAGGAAGAAACACAGAGACCAGATTTTTGAAGTCGAGTGTCCTCCTACAATCATGGCAATTGGCTCCCCTGGTCAAATACTAAGCAACATAACCGGCTATCTCCATTATGCATTTACTTATTTCTCTTTCAAGCATCTCAGATTCTATTTCATGTTTTCTCTTAAAAAACTTACTGCAAAATGGAAAAAATAAAAATATCGACTAATTAGTTCTTAAGACAGGTTTGGTTGCTCTTCAAATCCACATTTTTTTGCTAATAATAAAAAAAAAGGATCATAGGTGCGATGCCTTCTCCGTCCCGGACATTTATAGCAGATCTGCAAATACAGGGGCCCACTAGCCGAACGAAACAAGCCTCACCGAATTCTACGAAAAAACGAATAGGCTCATTTTAACTCAAACCACCACAAGACAACACCGCACAATCCATTGACCGTGCAGGGACCTTAAGTGGGGCTCTGGAATATCGAATCTTGAACCCATCAAAGAAGAAAAGACATCCTAATTGCTGCACTACCGTATTAGTGATCTTCAGATCTAAATTAGTTCAACTAAAAGGAATCAATCACCTGATGATGGGAAGCCTGATGCTGTAAAAATTCATGGTTATTCTGAAGGTCAACCTCCTCAACATATCAAAGATTTTCTCCAAGGTAACTGCTCCCAAATGCTGTTTTGGAAATCACTTCTGAAGTCAACATCCTAAATTCTTCAAACACCTCAATCTCTTTGCCTTCATAATTTTTCCACCTTTCAAGCATTGTCTCAACACTAGAGATCATAGCAGGAACCATACCCTGTAAGACAATTCCTACAGATGATTTTAGCAGCTTAATTGATCATAAACATACAAACAAAGTGCTCACTAGTAAAGCTAAAAAGAAACTCACTTTTACATTTTCTGTTTGGGAGGCATTGTTTGCCAGTTTCCTCAATTTTGCCCATTTTTCTTCACCCTCAGTTACCACAGCCCCATCTCCAAATAGCTTCTTGACAAAGTCTAGGACCGCATATTTGGGATAAACTCTGTTTTTATTGTTGAGTACCTCTTTGATTAACTCCAATTCTGTTATGACCAATTGCGGTTTTAAAACAAGCCATTGAAGATAATTTTTTCCTGTCAAGGACAAAAGAAAAATACTTAAAATGGATTTTGTATATGACTCCTAGGACCATAATTAAAAGGGTTTTGCCTTTTTGTCTCCTAAATTTTATCGGATTGGTAAGTTATCCCCTGAATTTGATAAAATGTCGCAGAGTTCCCCAAGTTGATGACATATTTTTTTTGTGTGCCTGGAAGATGATGCATACTATTAAAATTTTAAAGAAAGCGTCCTCATGCACGTCATATGACGTGCTTTGATTGTCGTTGGAATTTTAATATCTTCCTTTAAACGAGCTCACATAAAGTGTACAAGGGCATTTTCATTCAAATTTTAACAATCATCATTGATTGAGGGTAAGCAATACTGCTAAATTCGTAGACTAATTCACTAGTATTAAAAGTGTATGGATAACTTGTCAATAATGAAAAGTTCGAAGAACAGATGTGTCATATGCCCAAATTAAGGAGTTCTCTTGCCATACAGATTGCCCCAAGACTCAAGATTTGGCTGAACCTTAGGAAATATGTTGTGATAGTGAGACAAAGTCATAGGTCTGCTCATGGCTTCCTTCATCACGTGTCCTTGGCGTTACCCTGACCGAATCGATAAGCAGGGCCTCTGATTCGTTGAGAAGCCATCAAATTCTGTATATGAATGGGGGTCCACCATAGTTTGTGAAATATCTTTATGAGAGCTGACAGGAAAAACAGGCCAAGAAAGATTGAAAGAATTATTGCCATGCCTATAACTTACACACTTATTTTTTGTTTCTATGTCTTTCTTCTTAATAATCTCTCAAAACTTAGCAACTCTATTTATAACCTATACAATTTTCATTCGTCATTGGTTCTCATTATAACATGTAATGCAAGGCAAGTTTGATGATGTAAACAATAAATCATCTTTGTCTCTCTCTGTATGACCTTGTATGATATTGAGCCGTCTCAGAGTCAAAATGTAGAGAAGATTTGCACTTATTTGGCCTGGCATGGCTCCATTTGATAGCTTAATTGATAACACTTGCAACATGTTGTAAGCCGATTGCGAAACACTCAAAAACTAATATTAAAAAACATTAAAAATTTAATAAAAGCAAGGTATCCTAAGAGGTGATTGTTGTCTGTAGTTGTTTCCAAAGCAGAAGCAGCATTGACTTTTGAAATTTTGAATCACAATCCCACAATGGATTTTTTTTTCCTTTCCTGGTGAACAAAAAATGTCAGGGCTCAAGAGGAGTGACCAGTCCTAAATTTTTCTTGGAACATGAATAATTGAGCCTCCAAGACTGTGAAATGTTTGCATCAAACCATAACCGGGAATCGAAGCACGTCATGCCAATTTTACCAAGACTAACGAACAATAGGTCGATAGCTTGTAAATAGTCGCTTATCTTTTATTAGTTGAGGTACTTACTAATAGTGATACTTATTTTTCTTCTATAAAGTACAGAGGCTAGAGGCAAAACTAGACATATTTTTCTTCTTTTTTTCTTGGAACCATCAAAATATCCTCATCCTGTAGCCTCTCAAGTGAATTATTGACAAAACCATCACTACATTAGTATTGTTATTGCAGTAGAAAGTTTGATGTAACGATGATACGGGTTAATTTCATATATCGTAACTAATATTAAAACATTCATTTATATAATATCACTAAGTAATTTTGATTTGATTAATTTAATTCTAAATTCCTACTATTAGACAAAATAAAAGGGCCATGAATCAATAAATCAATTTTCAAATCCATTGGATCTTTGTTACTTTAAAAAGAAAAATCAAATGGGGAATAGAATATTTAAGCAATAGCCATAAAGATAATCCATTGAACAAGGAACCAATAAAAGTCATTAGTGGTAACGGAAATTGTCGCAAGCTATTATAAATGATGGGTAGAAAAAAGTAATCTACACTAGAACCAAAAAAAAAAAACTTGTAAAAGCAGTCAAAGTACTGTTCATGATCATGAAAAAGTTACTCTTGAAAAGAAGTAATAAATAAAGAAGAAGGCAGCGAAGGGGAGGTAGTTTTTTTGTTTAAAATAGAGTGAGGAAGGCACTAAGATGGCCCCCTCACACTGAGAACTGTCTGCATTAAGCCATAATTATTTGCATCGATAGACAAAGCACGCCACTTCTATCCCTAAGATGAAAATACTGTCAAGCAAGTCTCGAACCTAAGACCTCGATCTCCTAATCACTTGAGAGTGAGCCCATGTCATTATGCAGCTTGGTTGTTAGGGAGAGAAGGTGGTTGCTGACAAGTTTTATAGGCAACTTGGCTTCAAAGTGGATGAAGCCTTACTTGAACTCCATACTGTGGGCGCGTTGTCAGAACTTGAACTGGTGAGTGAACGTATGTCGGTGACAAGGTGAAGGCATAGCGTTGCAAAATCATTGTCAGAGCGATCTTCACTTCAGCGATTGCGAAGTTAAAGCCTACGCAATTCCGAGGTCCCATTCCAAAGGGAAGAAATGGAGCAGTGTTGTTCCTAGTCGCTTTAGCAATCCCTTGGGAGAATCTCTCTGGCTTGAACAGATGCACATCTTCTCCCCATATTTGAGGATCATGGTGAAATGCTAAAATAGGAATAAAAAGTTTTGTTTTAGCTGGAAGATAGAGGCTTCCTAGTCTCACTTCACTCTCAACTTCTCTTGCCACGGCAATTACAGGCGGATATAACCTGAGGGATTCATTGATAATCAGGCTCATCTGCAATGGAATATCATAGAGAACTAATCATCAGTTGTCTCATTTACACAAATGGGACAGTATCATAACAGACAATTTCTTACAGATTTGAGCTTTGACATTCCATCTGTCGGATTTTGTTTCCCAAACAAAGCAAACACCTCATTTCTTGCTTCCTCCTGCCAATCTGTGTGTACGGATAGAAGAAATACAGTCCACGCCAGTAACGAGTTGGTGGTTTCTTGTCCAGCAAAGAAAAAGTTCTTGCATTCATCAACCATATTATCCACTGAAATCCTCTGTGTGGCATCATGGTGAACCTTTAGCATAAATCCAAGAAAATCACTCCCAAAGCAATCTTCTTCTTCTCCTTTCATGACTTTCTTTTCTCTTTTCTTGATTATCTCAATTATCGAGTTTCGCACTCCTTTCTCAAGCTTCTCTGATTCCATCTCATCATTAGTTTTGAAAAACTTGCTGCAAAAGGGTGGAGCAACAACTTCAGGCTACCGAGAGGAAAAGTAAGAAAAACAAACCTATGGTATTTAGCACATCCATCCCCTGAATTTTTCGCAATTGCCAAGTTACTCTCTACACCTTTAATTTTAAAAATTACATTTCGAATTCAACAAAGTATCACAAAGTGACCCTAAATTGATTATTGTTGTTAAAATTTGAACGGAATTGCCCTTGCATATGTTTTGTGAGCTTGTTTGAAGAAAGAAACTGAAATTTCAAATAACTATAGTAGCACATCATGTCACATGCATGAGGGTGCCTACTTCCAAATTTAATGTCGTCCATGGATTTAGGTGTATACTGCAACATTTCATCAAATTTAGAGTGTTATTTGCCATAATCAAAAGTTTAGGTATAACTTGCTAATTCCATCAAAGTTCAGAGGTAAAAACACCAAAACTCAAAAAAAAATTACGCCTCTAAACTAGACTTTATTTTTGCAACCCAAAATTTCACCAAAAGGAAGAAATAAAAAAAATAAAAAATAAAAAAAAAGACTTTACCTTGCACCAGGAAACCTCTGTGTGTTTAAATTTCTGGATGCTAAAGAGGTCAACTTCTCCAACATCTCAAAAATTGCCTTCCCTTCCAAGTAACTGCTCCCAAATGCAGTCCTTGAAATCACTTCTGAAGTCAACAACCGAAACTCCTCATTCACATCAATCTCTTTGCCTTCATAATATTTCCATTTTTCAATCATAGTCTTAACACTGGCAATCATTGCAGGAATCATACTCTGCCAAGATTCCCATCATACACTTAAAATTAAATTAAAAAAATAAAAATCTCATCTAATTACCAGGAAGTTTGCATCATGCATATATACTTTGTGAATGCTGATTTGATAACAACTATGCCAAATTACTCAAGTTTTCAGTTTTAACAAGAAAGTAAGAGAGTAGGACTTGAGAAATTTACTTTCAAGCTCTCTGACTGGAAGGCATGAGTAGCGAGCTTGCGCATTTTTGCCCACTTTTCTCCTCGAGACACCGAAATACCATCTCCAAATATCTTCTTGAGGTAAGCTTGGGGCTTCGTTTTGGGATAAACTTTTTCTTTATCACACAATATCTCCTTCACTAATTCGGGTTCCCCAATTACCATTACAGCTTCAGGACCATACCAGTAAAGATAATTCTTCCCTTTTACAGCCATGAAAATCCAAATTCAGTAACAGAAGAAAATAAAGAAGTCATATGGAATGACCAAAGTGCGAGAAGTAAATTTGTATTACCATATTTGTTTGACCAATAGTGAACATGAGGCTGAAGTTTGGGAAGTATGTCATGAGATAAACTTAAAGGTGTGGCCATGGCTTCCTTTTGCATGCTCAAGATCTCTTTGGTGCTTCCATGGATGAATCTGTAAGGAGGGCCTTTGATTCCTTGCAAACACATCAAGTGTTGTAAGCGAGATGGGGCCCACCATAGCTTGTGCAAGATCTTGGTGAGTTCTAAGAGAAGGCCTATACATAGAAAGCTCAAGACAAGGATTGTTAGATCACTCAACCAAGTCATGTTTCTTTTTTTTTTTTTTTTTTTTTTTTGGGTCCTAGAATTTTTCAGTGATCTTTGGGCTTAATTCTCTTTGTTACTCTGTAACTTAGAGCTTTTTCGTTTCTTATATGAAATAAAAGTCTTTTCTTTTTTTTTTTTTTGAGGGCGAAACAAAAGTCAATCAATCAGGCCCTACCATTTACAGGGAATCTTTCCCGCAAATAAATTATCACTTCTCTTAAAAAGTTGTCAAGGGAAAAATGATGGATCGAGAAATCCTTCTTAATTGAGGTACTTATTAAGACAAAAATATGAATAGGGAAAGATAATAGTAATGAAATATTGTTTGGTTATTCTCTTCAATTTATCACAACTATTCTACAAACATATTCACAAGCATTACATAACAATTTTGATAAGACTACCGGGGTGTTTGGAAAGTGTAGTTAGAACCACGCTTGCGGTTCAAAATATTATAGGATGTAAAAACTTTACAATGCATTAACTTTTTACTTTTTTATTGTAGCATGTGAAAATTTTATACTATTTGATAACTACGACTATGGTTCCAATCAATGTTACCAAACACTCCATACGTGTTTGACTACTACGATTTTTCTTTGCACATTTACCGATACCATGATTTTTCTTTCCAATTTATTGACTTTTTGGACAATTTTATTGCCCTAATCCATTATGATCTTTTAAATATTTTTTTTTCTTCCCCTCAAAAGAAATTTAAAGAATCTAATAGTAAAGAAGAAATTGAGAGAGAAAGGGGGATAAATAAGGGTTTTTTTAGAACTTATTTTTTTATAAATGTCACTTATGTTTAAGCCTAACACAACTTAAATATGTGATATGAGTAGTAGTGTAGTAAAAAAATTTTAAGTGTGTTATGATCTCACGTTGACTAAGTATGAGATTGATTGGTGGCTTATAAACCTACAAGCTCTCTCCCCTATAAGCCAGCTTTTAAAGGTGAGTTCTACCTATGGATTTGTAACAATTGGTATAGGCTTACTATGGAATGAGTTCCTATGAATTAGTATTAGAGCTAAACCTCACACTTCACACAAAGGGCTATCAGTGTGGCATAAATTAAACATATTTTTTAAAAGTATGGCATAAAATATAATTTTCTCATAAAATAATTGGCTTAAACCTTCCTCAATAAAGGAAGAGATAGAAAGAGGTCAAACGATTAGGTTTGGGCCCCCTACTTACCTACCTTGGGGGGATCACCCTTGCCGATCCAAAATAATAATAATAATAATAATAACAACAACAACAACAACAGCAAAACAAGAAACTTGCTTTAAAAAAATAGAAAACTTAAAATTGTAGTATAGTCAAACTCATAAATTTTGTAAACTAAACGTGCAGTTTTGAAAATAAAATTATTTGGGTTATTAACACTAATGCCCTTAAACTTTAAGGTTTCTCTCATTTTGGTCTTTGAACTTTAAAAATCACCACTTTAGTACTTGAACTTTCAAAACTCCTCACTTTGTCCCTGAATTTTAAAAATCATCATTTTGTCCTTGTTTTAATCCTCTTTATAAGCCTACATGATTCTCATATAGGTCACTTGTAAGGACAAAAAATGATATTTTATCACTCTTAAGCTTTGTTTATATTTACACTCTCATTTAATATTTTTTTTCTCTTTTGTTAATTAAAAAGGGTCTATATACACATTTCTTTGCAATATTGTATGTTGATATCTGTTTATCTTTAATGCGTAACCATGGACGTAAATTTCAATGAAATTTTAGAAATTTTGGTGGAAATTTTTGAAATTTCGAAGTACTGAAATATTTTTCTACTATAATATCAATTTTGGCAAAATATCAAAGAAATGTCAAAAATATCGATAAATATCGATGGAAATATCAATATCAAAAAACCTGTAGTGTATTTTGTATAAATTCGGTACATATCGTGGAAATTTCGACTAAATTTCAGTAATGTTAGAAATTATAAAATTTAATAATTTTTTCCTTTAAATAATCTATAAGTATTTTATACCTTCAATGAATGAATATTTCTATAAGTTTACAATCAATGAATTTGGGATCCAATTATATCATTTCTTCTAATAAGGCTTCTCATGCTTATTATATATATAATCAAGACTTTAGAAAGTATGATGGTTATAGAATTTTTAATTATCCTTAGCTGAGCATATACCATCTTAGTCAAATAACTGGGATTATTCACAGTTTTCTATTTATGTAAAAACAGAGCGAAGAAGTCAAAAAACCTATATGTGGCATATTCATAACTATATTTAGCACTACTTAAATAATATGTTAGTATTTTAATAATATTTAGCACTACTGAAATTATAAAATTTAATAATTTTTCCCTTTAAATAATCTATTAGTATTTTATACCTTCAATGAATGAATATTTCTATAAGTTTACAATCAATGAATTTAGGATCCAATTATATCATCTCTTCTAATAAGGCTTCTCATGCTTATTATATATATAATCAAGACTTTAGAAAGTATGATGGTTATAGAATTTTTAATTATCCTTAGCTGAGCATATACCATCTTAGTCAAATAACTGGGATTATTCACAGTTTTCTATTTATGTAAAAACAGAGCGAAGAAGTCAAAAAACCTATATGTGGCATATTCATAACTATATTTAGCACTACTTAAATAATATGTTAGTATTTTAATAATATTTAGCACTACTGAAATTATAAAATTTAATAACTTTTCCCTTTAAATAATCTATTAGTATTTTATACCTTCAATGAATGAATATTTCTATAAGTTTACAATCAATGAATTTGGGATCCAATTATATCATCTCTTCTAATAAGGCTTCTGTGACACCCGTTATTCTCCTAACGGGTATTGAGGTAATTAAATTAATTTTTAATGTATAAAAAAAATTGCTTCATTTAAATTTATTTTATAATATTTATTTAGTATGATTACTAAAAAGCCTTAGAACTTCTAATAAATCTCAAAAATGTCATATTGACATTATGTGTGTTAAAGTCTTTAGATGAGACATAAGGATATCTTTTCCAACTACTCTTGACCCTCATTTTCTTTATTTCCTCCGTGACATGCTTCAACATGTCTCCTCTATAATTGTTTCTATCACTTCTCTTCAAAGACTTCATCTTTTCTTCCTTTCTCTTCCACGGTTCCCACACTCTTCTTCTCATTTCTTTGCTGAAGCAAAATACTTAGAGAACTTCTTCAAGGCAGCCATAAAAATCAGCCACCATCACCTCCATTTGAGCAAGAATTTCAGTCATACCGAAGTAAAGGAACCTGTTTTGAAGCCATTTCAAGCTTCCAACTAACCATAATCTGAGGTTAGAATCTTATGAACAAATTTAGTCTTTCATTTATAAATTTTCTTTTATACTAAAGGATTATTCAAATTTGCGTTCTTAAACCTAAGTATATGTTTGTTGCTATTTTGGAGCATATGTATGAAGTCTAAGTGTATATGCCCTAGACAGAAAATTTATATTGTTAAACTTTATAATACCTCTATGGGCAGTGGTTATTTCTTGAAATTCTAAGATTAAATTAAAATGAATTTTATGAATGTAGTTGTATGTTGTGCTTTAGTTTTAATTGTCCTTATGCACGCCTTAGGATCAAGGGAGTATGGAGCTAACGTTAATTGATTCCAGGATTAAGAGACTGTTGATAAGCTTGAAAGGTAGGGATTCTCTTACTCATCTTTTGTGAGGTTTTTATAGAATTAAAATTGATTGTTTTGCCGCAATATATATATATATCTATGTTGAACTGATATTATATGATTATCACATATGAAACTATGACATGGACTCGTCTTGTATTGTACGGCGAGGAACATAATGAATTGACACATGTTATAAATTGAGAAGCATGGTTAGGAAAACTAACTCTATTGATAATGATTCAATATAGAGAAATTGTGAGACATGAAGAGGGCGACGGTTACGTCCTTGGGCATGAATACCCTAAAAGGTAAAATAGGGGGAAGGCGATGACGCTTCCTTGGGTTGAAAGTCCCAGAACACACTGTACAGGAATCGACTTGGTGAGGATTCGGGGCTTGATGTCCCCTCACCGGAACACCCTTGGAATGTTTATAGGGTGATCAAGTGCGCCCATTTGGGTTTCGATGAGTTGAGTGATACTCAATTTAACATGGATACCTAGGAACAAATAATGATTGGTAATATTTGTATAAATGTGTAATTATGACACTTGGTAATGATTAACTACGGTATCCATAAGATGTGATCATAATAAACCTCATAATCTGGAATATGATGTAACTTACTAACTATGCAGGTTTTAATGTGGTAATGATAAAAACCTAAAGGTGAGTAATGGCTTTCTCTACTGAGCATAGTGTTGCTCATTCCCTTATGTTTATATCTTTTCAGGACTCACTAAGTGTGAGGTGGCTACGAGAAATATAGTTGAGGAAGTGATGTAACTATATTACATTGGGACTGCTTCAATCGTTGAGAATGTTCTTCATGATAATGTAAGCATCAATTGTTACTTTCTGTGACTGTATTATAATGTGTTGAGGGTTAAAATGATGATGACAACAGTTTATATTATTAAATTTAAGGTGCTACATTAAAACTGTGGTTTATTTGTCGTTTATATTTTTATTTTTGAGTTGAGAGTTTTCATTTAAGTCCCGGGCAAATTTTATTTTTAAGGTTTTACTTTTATTATTTATTTTTATTTTATCTCATTAAAAACTGTTAACCCCCATATAGGGGCGTTACAGAATTTTTGGTATCAGAGCCTAGGTTCGGTTAACCTAGGGAGTGTAGCACCACTTTAAAAAAATATATATTTTTGAGATGGTTTTGAAGCTGAATTTTCATTGTCATCATCAAAATGAACCTTCACATTGATTTATACAGTCTAGAAGGATGTAACATGGAAAGGCCATAGAATGAAAATATTAATAGTTATATGAGTACAATAATTATATAGAAGGAAAGTATTAATAATTATGAGGGAATGATAATTATATGGAATGAGTTTATAAGTAGATTGCTTATGAGAGATTCGTATAATATTTGGATCTATAAGCATATCTAATTCGTATAAACGATGAGAAATTCGTATAGATACGAGGATTTAAAAGCCTTTTGTCTCGTGAAAAACAATAAGAAATATAAGGCTTGATTTATTGATTTTAAAGTTTGACATAGATATGTCAAATTTTTCGTAATTGATTCAAACCTAAGTAATGATTATGTGTGGATTCGATGGAGCACATAAGTGTCAATGTCTTTTCTTAAAAGTTTTATTTATTTGAGGAATATGATATAAGTTGGGAATCATGGTATTGAATCTTGAGAGAGATAAATGTTAGACTTTTGGTCTGTTGAGACTGTAAAGTCTAGAATGCATGAATCTCAAAATTGGAATATTTCGTTACGTACATTGTATTTAAGTGTATCAGTGAATCTTTTGGTTACCTAAGGTTTTGTTATATGAGGAAATTATATATTGTATGAGTAGAATTGTGGGGATTATAGATGTTCTTAAGTAGTAACATCAAGTGTCTTTGTTCATTGATATGGTCTACGTTGAAAGACGTAAATCGTATTGATTTCAAGGTTAGTCGCATTCTAAACCCTTGGTAGTAATGATGATGAATCCATTGATAGATGTTAAGTATTATGAATAACATATGGGTGTATGCATTGTTCAATAAGGTTTTGATTAAAACAAAATTATTTGAGTTGCTGGAAGATTATGTTGTTATGAAATGATTTTAAATATCATTCAGGAAGATCCTTGTTGTCGTTAAATTAGATTTGTTGTTCATAGTTAACTTTATCTATAGTGGGCTTTGAATTGGGTTTAAGATTTATACAAATTGGTTTTCAATTTTATGTTTGTTATTTAACTCGTTCCAAATGTGTTAAGGCCCGAAACAACCTGACCATTTTCAACTAAGAACATTTGGGCCTAGTTCAAATCCTAAATCAGTTTGATGCACACTGTCTCTCCCACGTGGTCTCTATACGTGTCATATACAGTGGTTTAATTATTGTTTACAAATACGTTTACTGTGCATAAGAGCTTATTTCTCCGAGTTCACTTTTTCTCTCTTAATTTGTTATTTTCTCTCTAAATCGCAAATCCTCTTCTTTTTCATTAAAAATTCTTCTTTTCCTCAAAAAGAAGAAGGAATTCTAGGATTCTGCAATTTACTATCTTAATTTTTCCTTTCTATTTACTCTTCTTTCATCTCATCATGGACCCAAAGTACCTACACCTGAGAAAGTATTTCCCATCACTCTCCCAAAAGATTCTCAGAAAGAAATACAAGGCTAGAATTACTCGGTTGTGGATTCTTATGCGTTTTGGTATCCCTTGTGATGTGAGAATGTTGATAGAGGGGAAAATCCGTCCGAGTGACTTTAGTCAAGATGTCGGTTTACCAGGAACAGGTACCAGTCGTAGTGCAATGAAAAGAAGAGCTCGTGCCATCGTGGTCGCTTGTAACAAATGTGGAAGACAAAATTGTAACGGTAAATGTACTTCACCTGGTTATATGTCTACGAATAGAGAGGATAAAATAAGGTTTTGTAGGGATGGACTTTCAAAGGAGAACTTGGATAGCATCCATCCTCCTCTCCACGGTCACCCTAGTGGATATGTTCAAGGAGCTATTTTTAAACTCTGGCCTAAATTTTATACAGAAAGACAACGCCTCAGGAATATGGTATTTCTAGATCCTGTTTGCCAAGCCATAAGAAAACTGGATGGGGAATAAGTCATCGCTCTATAAAGGTTATTTAGTCTTTACTTATTTGAAGCAGTTTTAGCTGATGTTCAACAGTTTGTGTTTTTCTTTTACTCAGAATATTTGCTTTTGTGTTTGAAATAATTGTGATTATTAGATTGATACAGTAAGTGTTAATATCTTATTTAATTTATGATTTTCTTAAATATATATATATAATAAAATATATTATCTTATCAGACACGTCACATACGGTATAGTAATATGTTTGAATTTTGAAAAGCTTATCCAGATATTTCAAGATTTGTGTCTCAAATTTCAAAAGTTCTACAGTATTTGTCGTTTATATTAAATTTCTAGACTTGGTGTATATTTGTCAAAAAGTCTACAGTTGTGTCAAGACGGTCTTCTGTCGAATTGTTCTCAATTGTCAAAAGTTATACAATTAGAGTCTAATCTTTTTCAAAAAGTGAATCAGATTTTCTGTAAACTATCAATCACCTTATCTTACTTTCTTATCCGCACAAGATTTTGTTTAAATCTTTGGATTACCTTTTCATTACCTACTCGTCTATCTCTTTAGCCCTTTTTGTATATTTCTCATCTTTAAAAACTCATGTAGAACCCGAAGTCTAAGTGGAGCAGACATTAAGCAACCACTTCTATAAACCAAATATGTCTACCTCCCAGTCCACGAAGAAAATAAAGAATGTCTGTGTCTTTTGTGGTTCCAGCCTTGGAAAAGATAAAGCTTATTTAGAAGCTGCAAATCACTTAGGGCAAGTCCTAGCACGCAAGAAGATTAACATAATCTATGGGGGTGGTAGTATAAAAATGATGGTAAATATGGCACTAGCAGCTAGGTCTAGCGACGCTACTGATGTAAGAATTTGGCCTCATATTCCAGTTGAAGGAAACCTTTGTAAGGAAGCCATAGGTAAGGGAGAAGGAGTCAGGAGTATCCCTAAAAATTTTAAAGACATAATCTATAATTCTGATGCTTTTATAGCATTACCTGGTGGTCTAGGTACTCTTGAGGAAATATTTATAGTTGCTTGTGGGCAATTGTTGGGCTTTTATTCCAAACCTTTGGGACTGCTGAACGTAAAGGGTTTTTATGACGGTCTTTTGAAATTTCTAGATTACGCTGTGGAAGAAAACATCACTACAGAATCGGAGAGACAAATCTTTGTTACTGCTTCAACAGCTGAGGAATTGATAGATAAAATGCAAATCATACATCCAGAATCCGACACTGCAACATCCAAGCTTGAATGGGAAAGGGAAAGCCGGGAGCGGCCAATTGATTTGAATCTCCATCTGTAATCTTTTTGTTTTATCTTTGGCATGTAGGCATGTGTGTCCGTATTTCGTGTGTTACGAATAACCGTTTGCCTTGTATTATGTGTTTTTTGTGGTACGTCGTTGTTAAATCTTTTAGATTCATTGAGCCTAATGCCGGGATGGCTGGATACGGAGTACTTGATGCTCTCGAAACGCATCCTTCTTAAGGTCCGATCTTTTGTTTATCGATGTTTTTGTATCCTCTAAGCATGCATGATATGGATAGCTGGTATACGGAGTGCCTTGTACTCTCGAAACGTATCCGTATTATGTTTGTAATGTGTAATATTCTGTTAATATTATGTGGAAGTACCAGAGTCAGTTATGGGGATATTCCATATGAAATATGAGTATATTATTTGGATTGAATGTTTGTGTCATGAGGATAGCTGTTTAATGAAAAATATGTCGGGTATGTTTGCAACTCTGAGATTCCGTTTAATATCTCTATGAATAAGTTTAATGTATGGTTTTGAATATAAGTGTTTGTGATATATGTTTTATGATTATGTTTTAGTTTATTAGTTGAGGTATGAAATCAAATATATTTGACTTTTCCTTACTCAAAAAGGAAAAGGAACCTAAAGATGAAGTATATAAAATTTCTCTGGCAATCTCCTTAAATGTGATTGTAAATCACAGTCCATGGACAATGAAGGACTGGAATCATGATATGGTCAATATGTATGCCTGATCAGATTCTTAGACTATTATACGGTGTTATAAGTTGAAACTTGTCAGAAATACTCTCATTGAGGGATTTAGGAGTAAGATTTATTATGCAAGTAAATAAGCGGAGATACGATGACTTAAATTTGGAGGACAAACAACATTAACGGTTTAGACTCGGAATTGGAATCATAATGGAATTAAAATTTTTACTAGTATTGCTAGAATTGAAATTTCGAGGACGAAATTTCTTTAAGGGGGGTAGAGCTGTGACACCCGTTATTCTCCTAACGGGTATTGAGGTAATTAAATTAATTTTTAATGTATAAAAAAAATTGCTTCATTTAAATTTATTTTATAATATTTATTTAGTATGATTACTAAAAAGCCTTAGAACTTCTAATAAATCTCAAAAATGTCATATTGGCATTATGTGTGTTAAAGTCTTTAGATGAGACATAAGGATATCTTTTCCAACTACTCTTGACCCTCATTTTCTTTATTTCCTCCGTGACATGCTTCAACATGTCTCCTCTATAATTGTTTCTATCACTTCTCTTCAAAGACTTCATCTTTTCTTCCTTTCTCTTCCACGGTTCCCACACTCTTCTTCTCATTTCTTTGCTGAAGCAAAATACTTAGAGAACTTCTTCAAGGCAGCCATAAAAATCAGCCACCATCACCTCCATTTGAGCAAGAATTTCAGTCATACCGAAGTAAAGGAACCTGTTTTGAAGCCATTTCAAGCTTCCAACTAACCATAATCTGAGGTTAGAATCTTATGAACAAATTTAGTCTTTCATTTATAAATTTTCTTTTATACTAAAGGATTATTCAAATTTGCGTTCTTAAACCTAAGTATATGTTTGTTGCTATTTTGGAGCATATGTATGAAGTCTAAGTGTATATGCCCTAGACAGAAAATTTATATTGTTAAACTTTATAATACCTCTATGGGCAGTGGTTATTTCTTGAAATTCTAAGATTAAATTAAAATGAATTTTATGAATGTAGTTGTATGTTGTGCTTTAGTTTTAATTGTCCTTATGCACGCCTTAGGATCAAGGGAGTATGGAGCTAACGTTAATTGATTCCAGGATTAAGAGACTGTTGATAAGCTTGAAAGGTAGGGATTCTCTTACTCATCTTTTGTGAGGTTTTTATAGAATTAAAATTGATTGTTTTGCCGCAATATATATATATATCTATGTTGAACTGATATTATATGATTATCACATATGAAACTATGACATGGACTCGTCTTGTATTGTACGGCGAGGAACATAATGAATTGACACATGTTATAAATTGAGAAGCATGGTTAGGAAAACTAACTCTATTGATAATGATTCAATATAGAGAAATTGTGAGACATGAAGAGGGCGACGGTTACGTCCTTGGGCATGAATACCCTAAAAGGTAAAATAGGGGGAAGGCGATGACGCTTCCTTGGGTTGAAAGTCCCAGAACACACTGTACAGGAATCGACTTGGTGAGGATTCGGGGCTTGATGTCCCCTCACCGGAACACCCTTGGAATGTTTATAGGGTGATCAAGTGCGCCCATTTGGGTTTCGATGAGTTGAGTGATACTCAATTTAACATGGATACCTAGGAACAAATAATGATTGGTAATATTTGTATAAATGTGTAATTATGACACTTGGTAATGATTAACTACGGTATCCATAAGATGTGATCATAATAAACCTCATAATCTGGAATATGATGTAACTTACTAACTATGCAGGTTTTAATGTGGTAATGATAAAAACCTAAAGGTGAGTAATGGCTTTCTCTACTGAGCATAGTGTTGCTCATTCCCTTATGTTTATATCTTTTCAGGACTCACTAAGTGTGAGGTGGCTACGAGAAATATAGTTGAGGAAGTGATGTAACTATATTACATTGGGACTGCTTCAATCGTTGAGAATGTTCTTCATGATAATGTAAGCATCAATTGTTACTTTCTGTGACTGTATTATAATGTGTTGAGGGTTAAAATGATGATGACAACAGTTTATATTATTAAATTTAAGGTGCTACATTAAAACTGTGGTTTATTTGTCGTTTATATTTTTATTTTTGAGTTGAGAGTTTTCATTTAAGTCCCGGGCAAATTTTATTTTTAAGGTTTTACTTTTATTATTTATTTTTATTTTATCTCATTAAAAACTGTTAACCCCCATATAGGGGCGTTACAGAATTTTTGGTATCAGAGCCTAGGTTCGGTTAACCTAGGGAGTGTAGCACCACTTTAAAAAAAATATATATTTTTGAGATGGTTTTGAAGCTGAATTTTCATTGTCATCATCAAAATGAACCTTCACATTGATTTATACAGTCTAGAAGGATGTAACATGGAAAGGCCATAGAATGAAAATATTAATAGTTATATGAGTACAATAATTATATAGAAGGAAAGTATTAATAATTATGAGGGAATGATAATTATATGGAATGAGTTTATAAGTAGATTGCTTATGAGAGATTCGTATAATATTTGGATCTATAAGCATATCTAATTCGTATAAACGATGAGAAATTCGTATAGATACGAGGATTTAAAAGCCTTTTGTCTCGTGAAAAACAATAAGAAATATAAGGCTTGATTTATTGATTTTAAAGTTTGACATAGATATGTCAAATTTTTCGTAATTGATTCAAACCTAAGTAATGATTATGTGTGGATTCGATGGAGCACATAAGTGTCAATGTCTTTTCTTAAAAGTTTTATTTATTTGAGGAATATGATATAAGTTGGGAATCATGGTATTGAATCTTGAGAGAGATAAATGTTAGACTTTTGGTCTGTTGAGACTGTAAAGTCTAGAATGCATGAATCTCAAAATTGGAATATTTCGTTACGTACATTGTATTTAAGTGTATCAGTGAATCTTTTGGTTACCTAAGGTTTTGTTATATGAGGAAATTATATATTGTATGAGTAGAATTGTGGGGATTATAGATGTTCTTAAGTAGTAACATCAAGTGTCTTTGTTCATTGATATGGTCTACGTTGAAAGACGTAAATCGTATTGATTTCAAGGTTAGTCGCATTCTAAACCCTTGGTAGTAATGATGATGAATCCATTGATAGATGTTAAGTATTATGAATAACATATGGGTGTATGCATTGTTCAATAAGGTTTTGATTAAAACAAAATTATTTGAGTTGCTGGAAGATTATGTTGTTATGAAATGATTTTAAATATCATTCAGGAAGATCCTTGTTGTCGTTAAATTAGATTTGTTGTTCATAGTTAACTTTATCTATAGTGGGCTTTGAATTGGGTTTAAGATTTATACAAATTGGTTTTCAATTTTATGTTTGTTATTTAACTCGTTCCAAATGTGTTAAGGCCCGAAACAACCTGACCATTTTCAACTAAGAACATTTGGGCCTAGTTCAAATCCTAAATCAGTTTGATGCACACTGTCTCTCCCACGTGGTCTCTATACGTGTCATATACAGTGGTTTAATTATTGTTTACAAATACGTTTACTGTGCATAAGAGCTTATTTCTCCGAGTTCACTTTTTCTCTCTTAATTTGTTATTTTCTCTCTAAATCGCAAATCCTCTTCTTTTTCATTAAAAATTCTTCTTTTCCTCAAAAAGAAGAAGGAATTCTAGGATTCTGCAATTTACTATCTTAATTTTTCCTTTCTATTTACTCTTCTTTCATCTCATCATGGACCCAAAGTACCTACACCTGAGAAAGTATTTCCCATCACTCTCCCAAAAGATTCTCAGAAAGAAATACAAGGCTAGAATTACTCGGTTGTGGATTCTTATGCGTTTTGGTATCCCTTGTGATGTGAGAATGTTGATAGAGGGGAAAATCCGTCCGAGTGACTTTAGTCAAGATGTCGGTTTACCAGGAACAGGTACCAGTCGTAGTGCAATGAAAAGAAGAGCTCGTGCCATCGTGGTCGCTTGTAACAAATGTGGAAGACAAAATTGTAACGGTAAATGTACTTCACCTGGTTATATGTCTACGAATAGAGAGGATAAAATAAGGTTTTGTAGGGATGGACTTTCAAAGGAGAACTTGGATAGCATCCATCCTCCTCTCCACGGTCACCCTAGTGGATATGTTCAAGGAGCTATTTTTAAACTCTGGCCTAAATTTTATACAGAAAGACAACGCCTCAGGAATATGGTATTTCTAGATCCTGTTTGCCAAGCCATAAGAAAACTGGATGGGGAATAAGTCATCGCTCTATAAAGGTTATTTAGTCTTTACTTATTTGAAGCAGTTTTAGCTGATGTTCAACAGTTTGTGTTTTTCTTTTACTCAGAATATTTGCTTTTGTGTTTGAAATAATTGTGATTATTAGATTGATACAGTAAGTGTTAATATCTTATTTAATTTATGATTTTCTTAAATATATATATATAATAAAATATATTATCTTATCAGACACGTCACATACGGTATAGTAATATGTTTGAATTTTGAAAAGCTTATCCAGATATTTCAAGATTTGTGTCTCAAATTTCAAAAGTTCTACAGTATTTGTCGTTTATATTAAATTTCTAGACTTGGTGTATATTTGTCAAAAAGTCTACAGTTGTGTCAAGACGGTCTTCTGTCGAATTGTTCTCAATTGTCAAAAGTTATACAATTAGAGTCTAATCTTTTTCAAAAAGTGAATCAGATTTTCTGTAAACTATCAATCACCTTATCTTACTTTCTTATCCGCACAAGATTTTGTTTAAATCTTTGGATTACCTTTTCATTACCTACTCGTCTATCTCTTTAGCCCTTTTTGTATATTTCTCATCTTTAAAAACTCATGTAGAACCCGAAGTCTAAGTGGAGCAGACATTAAGCAACCACTTCTATAAACCAAATATGTCTACCTCCCAGTCCACGAAGAAAATAAAGAATGTCTGTGTCTTTTGTGGTTCCAGCCTTGGAAAAGATAAAGCTTATTTAGAAGCTGCAAATCACTTAGGGCAAGTCCTAGCACGCAAGAAGATTAACATAATCTATGGGGGTGGTAGTATAAAAATGATGGTAAATATGGCACTAGCAGCTAGGTCTAGCGACGCTACTGATGTAAGAATTTGGCCTCATATTCCAGTTGAAGGAAACCTTTGTAAGGAAGCCATAGGTAAGGGAGAAGGAGTCAGGAGTATCCCTAAAAATTTTAAAGACATAATCTATAATTCTGATGCTTTTATAGCATTACCTGGTGGTCTAGGTACTCTTGAGGAAATATTTATAGTTGCTTGTGGGCAATTGTTGGGCTTTTATTCCAAACCTTTGGGACTGCTGAACGTAAAGGGTTTTTATGACGGTCTTTTGAAATTTCTAGATTACGCTGTGGAAGAAAACATCACTACAGAATCGGAGAGACAAATCTTTGTTACTGCTTCAACAGCTGAGGAATTGATAGATAAAATGCAAATCATACATCCAGAATCCGACACTGCAACATCCAAGCTTGAATGGGAAAGGGAAAGCCGGGAGCGGCCAATTGATTTGAATCTCCATCTGTTATCTTTTTGTTTTATCTTTGGCATGTAGGCATGTGTGTCCGTATTTCGTGTGTTACGAATAACCGTTTGCCTTGTATTATGTGTTTTTTGTGGTACGTCGTTGTTAAATCTTTTAGATTCATTGAGCCTAATGCCGGGATGGCTGGATACGGAGTACTTGATGCTCTCGAAACGCATCCTTCTTAAGGTCCGATCTTTTGTTTATCGATGTTTTTGTATCCTCTAAGCATGCATGATATGGATAGCTGGTATACGGAGTGCCTTGTACTCTCGAAACGTATCCGTATTATGTTTGTAATGTGTAATATTCTGTTAATATTATGTGGAAGTACCAGAGTCAGTTATGGGGATATTCCATATGAAATATGAGTATATTATTTGGATTGAATGTTTGTGTCATGAGGATAGCTGTTTAATGAAAAATATGTCGGGTATGTTTGCAACTCTGAGATTCCGTTTAATATCTCTATGAATAAGTTTAATGTATGGTTTTGAATATAAGTGTTTGTGATATATGTTTTATGATTATGTTTTAGTTTATTAGTTGAGGTATGAAATCAAATATATTTGACTTTTCCTTACTCAAAAAGGAAAAGGAACCTAAAGATGAAGTATATAAAATTTCTCTGGCAATCTCCTTAAATGTGATTGTAAATCACAGTCCATGGACAATGAAGGACTGGAATCATGATATGGTCAATATGTATGCCTGATCAGATTCTTAGACTATTATACGGTGTTATAAGTTGAAACTTGTCAGAAATACTCTCATTGAGGGATTTAGGAGTAAGATTTATTATGCAAGTAAATAAGCGGAGATACGATGACTTAAATTTGGAGGACAAACAACATTAACGGTTTAGACTCGGAATTGGAATCATAATGGAATTAAAATTTTTACTAGTATTGCTAGAATTGAAATTTCGAGGACGAAATTTCTTTAAGGGGGGTAGAGCTGTGACACCCGTTATTCTCCTAACGGGTATTGAGGTAATTAAATTAATTTTTAATGTATAAAAAAAATTGCTTCATTTAAATTTATTTTATAATATTTATTTAGTATGATTACTAAAAAGCCTTAGAACTTCTAATAAATCTCAAAAATGTCATATTGGCATTATGTGTGTTAAAGTCTTTAGATGAGACATAAGGATATCTTTTCCAACTACTCTTGACCCTCATTTTCTTTATTTCCTCCGTGACATGCTTCAACATGTCTCCTCTATAATTGTTTCTATCACTTCTCTTCAAAGACTTCATCTTTTCTTCCTTTCTCTTCCACGGTTCCCACACTCTTCTTCTCATTTCTTTGCTGAAGCAAAATACTTAGAGAACTTCTTCAAGGCAGCCATAAAAATCAGCCACCATCACCTCCATTTGAGCAAGAATTTCAGTCATACCGAAGTAAAGGAACCTGTTTTGAAGCCATTTCAAGCTTCCAACTAACCATAATCTGAGGTTAGAATCTTATGAACAAATTTAGTCTTTCATTTATAAATTTTCTTTTATACTAAAGGATTATTCAAATTTGCGTTCTTAAACCTAAGTATATGTTTGTTGCTATTTTGGAGCATATGTATGAAGTCTAAGTGTATATGCCCTAGACAGAAAATTTATATTGTTAAACTTTATAATACCTCTATGGGCAGTGGTTATTTCTTGAAATTCTAAGATTAAATTAAAATGAATTTTATGAATGTAGTTGTATGTTGTGCTTTAGTTTTAATTGTCCTTATGCACGCCTTAGGATCAAGGGAGTATGGAGCTAACGTTAATTGATTCCAGGATTAAGAGACTGTTGATAAGCTTGAAAGGTAGGGATTCTCTTACTCATCTTTTGTGAGGTTTTTATAGAATTAAAATTGATTGTTTTGCCGCAATATATATATATATCTATGTTGAACTGATATTATATGATTATCACATATGAAACTATGACATGGACTCGTCTTGTATTGTACGGCGAGGAACATAATGAATTGACACATGTTATAAATTGAGAAGCATGGTTAGGAAAACTAACTCTATTGATAATGATTCAATATAGAGAAATTGTGAGACATGAAGAGGGCGACGGTTACGTCCTTGGGCATGAATACCCTAAAAGGTAAAATAGGGGGAAGGCGATGACGCTTCCTTGGGTTGAAAGTCCCAGAACACACTGTACAGGAATCGACTTGGTGAGGATTCGGGGCTTGATGTCCCCTCACCGGAACACCCTTGGAATGTTTATAGGGTGATCAAGTGCGCCCATTTGGGTTTCGATGAGTTGAGTGATACTCAATTTAACATGGATACCTAGGAACAAATAATGATTGGTAATATTTGTATAAATGTGTAATTATGACACTTGGTAATGATTAACTACGGTATCCATAAGATGTGATCATAATAAACCTCATAATCTGGAATATGATGTAACTTACTAACTATGCAGGTTTTAATGTGGTAATGATAAAAACCTAAAGGTGAGTAATGGCTTTCTCTACTGAGCATAGTGTTGCTCATTCCCTTATGTTTATATCTTTTCAGGACTCACTAAGTGTGAGGTGGCTACGAGAAATATAGTTGAGGAAGTGATGTAACTATATTACATTGGGACTGCTTCAATCGTTGAGAATGTTCTTCATGATAATGTAAGCATCAATTGTTACTTTCTGTGACTGTATTATAATGTGTTGAGGGTTAAAATGATGATGACAACAGTTTATATTATTAAATTTAAGGTGCTATATTAAAACTGTGGTTTATTTGTCGTTTATATTTTTATTTTTGAGTTGAGAGTTTTCATTTAAGTCCCGGGCAAATTTTATTTTTAAGGTTTTACTTTTATTATTTATTTTTATTTTATCTCATTAAAAACTGTTAACCCCCATATAGGGGCGTTACAGCTTCTCATGCTTATTATATATATAATCAAGACTTTAGAAAGTATGATGGTTATAGAATTTTTAATTATCCTTAGCTGAGCATATACCATCTTAGTCAAATAACTGGGATTATTCACAGTTTTCTATTTATGTAAAAACAGAGCGAAGAAGTCACAAAACCTATATGTGGCATATTCATAACTATATTTAGCACTACTTAAATAATATGTCATGGTACCAATATTATTTGAATCAAGACGAAATCCTGCCCATGTTTGAGCCTCACAAAACTTCCTTTTAGTATTGACAAATCTATTATTATAGACTTTATTATGTAAATCATTTTTATTTATATTTCTTTGATTGTTTATTGTATCCTAAAGTATTATAGATATATTTAATATAAAATTTCTATAATTTCTGTAATTTTTGTTGAAATTTCCACAAATATTAATATTTTCTCTGAAATTTCTATAAAATTGAAGTACCGATATTTTCACCGATACCGATATTTTCATCCTTGTGCGTAACTCATCTTCTTTAGTATTCAAATTCAGATATCAGTAAATAATATCGACTTATTAAATGAGTTACACACTAAAAATGAGAAGAAATATGCAAGTAAACCCTTTCTTAAATGAGAGTACAAATAAAAAAACAAAAAAAAAAACAATGAAGTCAAGTGAGAGTGTAAACATGAAGGAAAACTTCAAAGTGATAAAATATCATTTTTACTCTTATAGGTAGCCCATTTGTGAATCAAGGGAGTTTAATTCTGTCTATTTAAATAAAAAATCGGAAAGCAAGAAAAAAAAATAAGGAGTTTTAAAACAAGGGTAAAATTGTGATTTTTAAAATTCAGGGGGCAAAGTGAAGAGTTTTAAAGGTTCAAAAGTAAAGTGGTGATTTTTAAAATTCATGAGGAAAAGTGAGGGAGACCGTAATATTTAGGGGCTATTAGTGTTAATAACCCAAATTATTTTTATGGGAGACAGTGCATAGATTTGTCATTTTAAATAAGTCTAGTTGGATAGTTTATAAAACAAAGAGGACTATTTGACAACCGGTTCAAACCATCAATTCGAACTAAAAACGTTGTCATAATTTAAATTATGAGAGAAAAAATATTATAACAAACACAGTTAAAATCAAAATTTTTCCGGTTTAAGTTCGAGCTCGAATCAAGTTATAAGTTGGCCTGTGGCTGTGGAGCAAAAACAAGTGCTCACTGTCAAAACAGCAGAAGTCATGCCTCTAAGGCTTGATGAATGGATTTTGATGCCCCAAGTATATAGTCCGGGATGATCAAATAAGATGGACTTGTTTAAGCATAAGTAGAATTTTATATGAATTCTAACATAGCCAAAGTAGATATAATGAAAATAATTTAATCATGATGGCTCTAATTAGCAGGTAAAGCAAGAAAACTACTAAAAACAAAACAAAGTTGCAAACATATTTTGCGGTACAGTGTGGACCTTCACTGTTTATTTTCACAAAAGATCTCAAATAATAAGAATAAGCCATGCGCCACAGACAAGACCTTAGGCTTCAAAATGTGGGTGTAACATTATTTGAACTCCATATTGTGGGCGATTTGTGAGGACCTGAACTGGAGAGTGAACATACGCCGGCGACAAGGTGAATGTGTAGCGCTGCAGAATCATCACCAGAGCGATCTTTGCTTCTGTGATAGCCAAGTTAAACCCGACACAATTTCGGGGTCCTAACCCGAAAGGCACAAATGCAGCAATGTTGTTCTCAGGCAGCTTTGGAAACTCCTTGAGAGAATCTCTCTGGTTTGAAAAGATTTACATCTTCTCCCCATATTTGAGGGTCATGATGAACTGCCAGGTTTGAGATGAACAAATTCACATTAGCTGGAAGATTGAGCTTTCCCAATTTCACTTCTGTTTCAACTTCTCTTGAGATGCCAATTACTGGGGGATATAGCCTTAGAGACTCATTGATAATCAGGCTCATCTGTTTGGAATACATAAAGAACAGAAAATTATGATCATGGCACCCTTTAGCTTTTGACTATTAAAGTATCATGTAGCTCAAAAAATATGATCCAAGTACCCTACTCCGTTTACGGGATGCAAAATATCCTTTTTACCCTTTTAGTCTAAACATATCAAAAATGTAAAAATCATTGAAAAAAAAAAAAGCTAAAAAGGAAGTTCTTCCAACCTTCCTCTTTTTTTTTTTCTTCAATTATGTGACTATTTTCTTTTCCTTTTTTATTTTTTTTTTGCACTGCAAGGTACCCCCATTAGAATTATTGGAAAACGGACATATCAACTAATAAAATTGTAACCAACAAGGTATCAAAATGGTAATTTCCCAAAAGGAAATCAAGACTTAAAAAATATATATATCAAATTTTCTATTTAGAAAAGTAATATACTGATTTTCTTACAGTTTTAAGCTTTACTAAGTCATCTGGTTTTGGATTTTGTTTTCCCAATAGAAAAAGAACCTCCTTCTTTGCTTCTTGTTGCCAATCATTGTGGATTGCCAACAAAAGCACAGTCCAAGCAAGCAAAATGTTAGTGGTCTCTTGCCCGGCAAAGTAAAATGTCTTGCACTCATCAACCACATCATCTACTGAAAGTCTCTGGTTCTCATTGACATCATGGTGAGCCTTTACAAGTAATCCAAGAAAATCATTTCCAAAGTTTTCCTCCTCTCCACTGATCATTACCGTCTCTTCTCTTTTCCTGATCAACCCAATTATGGACTCGCGCACTCTTTTCTCGAGCCTCTCCGACTCTATCTGATCATCAGTTTTAAAAAATTTACTGCAAAAAATAGACCAAATAACTAATGCCTCTCTGCTGCTTAAGAATGCGTTAAGAACTAAACTAGTTATTTTGGCCGAATAAAAATAAATAAATACACCTTACTTGATGCCAGGAAAGGTTTGTTTGTAGAAATTTCTGGATGCCAAGGAGGTCAACTTCATCAGCATCTCAAAAATGTTTTTCCCTTCCAAGTAACTACTCCCAAAAGCTGTCCTTGAAATAACCTCTGAAGCCAAGAACCTAAATTCTTCATAAACCTCAATCTCTTTGCCCTCCAGATTTTTCCATCTTTCTAACATGCTTTCAACTGCCTCAATCATTGCTGGAATCATCCTCTGGACCCCAAAACAAAATAAATAAACAAATAAACACATAGAAATACTATGATAAATGCTTAAAGAAATATCTCTAATTTTAGGGTACTTTTGATGATAAATGCTAAATCTATTGACTAGCTACGGTTTGGTAACAAGCAAAACCAATTTATTTTAATTTATTTCTTTGCTTTCAAATAGAGTAAAGGATGCCAACTGGTGCTAGCTGAGTCCGTAAGAGTAGAAGAGATCCTAGGCTCAAATCTGAGAAACATATAGCTTTGTATTTAAAAAAGAAAAAGTAAGCGGTAAGTAGTAATGGCAGTTAAAAACGAACAAAGAAGATCTTACTTTTAGGCTCTCTGCATGAAAGGCATAGTTAGCAAGTTTCCTCACTTTTGCCGCACTTCTCACCTTGAGATATAACAAGTCCATCTCCCAATAACCTCTTCAAAAAGGCTTTCGTCTTGCCTTTAGAATAGACTCCATCTTTGTCAGTCAGTACCTCCTTGACCAACTCAGCTTCTGTTATAACCAATTGAGCTTGGGGACCATCCCATTGAAGATAGTTCTTTCCTGTTGTAAAAAAACACAAAATTTTAGCAATCACAAAACAAAAAGTTAGAAAACAGAAGTGTAATCTACCATATAAGTTGGTCCAATAGTGAACATGAGGCTGAAGTTTAGGAAATATGTCATGCGATAAACTCATAGGTCTGGCCATGGCTTCCCTTTGCATGGTCATGATTTCTTTGGTGCTTCCATGGATGAATCTGTAAGAAGGGCCTTTGATCCCTCGCAAACGCATCAGATGCTGTAAACGAGTTGGGGCCCACCATAGCTTGTTGAATATCTTGATCAGAGCTAACAGAAGGCTCACACACACACAGCATAAAACAAGCAGCATCAAATCTCCCACCGCGGTAGCCATCTTCTTGATTTTTTTTTTTTTTTCGTCTGTGATGCTCAATTGCTTCAAGTTTCAAATCCCGGTGATTAATTATAAAAGGAATTATTGAGATTTAATGGGCTGACGCAATAGCGTTGTATAATGGGTCCCACCCAAAAGTAAAAATGATCAACACTATAATTGTCTCGAAGGAACGTGGATAACACCAGCCTTTTAATAGAAGCATATATGATGGGAGGCTCTGAATTTGGTAATTTATGCTATGTAGATGTAATGTTCAAAAATACGTCATGCAGTTTTTTTTTTCCCTGAGCTGAGTAGCAATAAAAAAACTTATTTTCATATAATCGTTACTTCGGACATTCGGAACGCAGTTGGAACTCCATTAGTAACTTTTGCAAGTGATAGCGTAGGTTTGTTTATTTATTTATTTTTTACTTTATTTTATTTTATTTTATTTTTTGAGGATGCATAAGGATCCAAATTGCACAAGACGGCTTAAAGCCAAGAAGTTTGATCCGATAGTTACCTTGCCAGTGTAGACGTCAGATTGTACAGAACTTGTGTACTTTTTTTATTTTTTTTAAATAGTTGCAAATGTGTTTGCCTAAACAGTAATTGCAAATGTCGATGGAAACAAAAGAGTCAAAATTTGGATCCTCAAATCTGAGGAATTCATGGGACAGCCAGACTCAAATGGGTAAAAACATATTGCTATAAACCTATAACCAATAAATTAAGTAAAACAAGATTCGCACTGAGTTGGACTCGGCAGAAATTGTGAAGGGTTTGAATGAAACTCTTTCTTTCAAGTCTTCCAAAAACTCTGCTCTCAAGGGAATGACACAGGATGAGCCACTGCACAAGAGAGTATTTAATTACGATACCAAAAATCAAGACAGACAACATATAAGGGAATATTTGCCGAAAATATTACCTTACCCGAGCCCAATGATCGAAACTCGAAAGGAACATGTGAGTAAGAACAAAGGTTGGCTTCATCTCCTCCTTTTCCTGCCTTTTCCTAATTGCCCAGATTTGAAAGCATGTTGTTGTTCATCAAGGAAAGCCTTCACCTTGTTATACTTCTCTGCCCTTTCTTCTTCCATGGCTGCCTTGTCCCTTGCCTTAACCTCCTGCAAGAAATAATTGTCTTTACGAAGTTCGCGAATGGCCCCTTTAGACTCTTCTTTTAGGCGTTTCTTCAACTTTCTCCTTTCAGCCCTTTCACGATCTGGATCGTAGTCTCTACCCTTAACAAAGCTGCAGAAAAACATGAACAAGTCAATGCCAAATTCAGAACACCTATTCCAAGAAGCATTTACCTCAGAAAGGAGAATGAAACGGGGAACTAGTAATTACTCCTCTTCAAATTTGGGATTAAGCATTCTGATTGGCACTGGCTTTTGTCTCCGCAATTGAAGAGGTCGCCGCAACATGTGACATTCAGAAACTTTTGTCTGGATGAGTTCAGCAACATCTGTAAGTTTATCTTGTAATGGTCCTACCATGTTCTCTTGTTGTGCCACCTCACGTAACAAAACTAAAATTGGCAAGAAAATTTCAGGAAAAGAGCTCAAGCCCTCATATACATTGACATATCCTTGTAGAGTTTCAACCACAGTAGCAAGTACACTAGTCCTGCAAATTAGAAAGTTTACATTTTTATCAAACCATCATGGAAAAAATGGTGCACTCGCAAGAAGATACATAGCCCAAATATTAACTGAGGTCAGTATCTCGATGCGAATATAGCATGTGTTTGCAACAAAAGATCTAACTTTAGCCTTGACAACATACTGATGAAAAGTACTCGTAACGTGGAAAACTGACTACCAGGAGTTCATGTGTCATAGGAAAAAACCAAGTGGCATCTTTAACAGAAGCAATTTTGAGATTTTTTTTTTTTTTTTGAAAGGAAATGCTTGAGATTTGACCATAAACAAGTTATACCAACTACACAGTCAACATAAAATATAAACTTGTTGACATAACCCCTATCCAGTACTAACCTAAAATTGTCAGTGTCAAAGAAAGGAGAGTCCTCTGCCAGGTCCATTATAGTGAAGAAATTCAGGGGTTCAATCTCATTTGCATGTCCACGTAAACAAATCAGGGGATTGAGCACCTTTAAATCCATGAAATAATGACACTGCCAAAACATATGGAGATCAGATAGTTATTTTGTCAAAAAAATAGACAATGTGTCAAGTAGAGTTATTTTCATGAGACAGCTCTTGACCATAAAATGATTCAGTTTATGAATGGTAATATATCTTTTAGCCCTATCCAATGAATGAACTGTAAAACAAACAAATTGTACTTGAGTATCTTGATTTGACGTTGTGTTTCCATCTCTAGCTGCCACCAGCAACATTCGAAGAAACGAAATGGCCTCGGGACAGAACTTCTGAGATTGTTTAACAACCTGCATCACAAATTAATCAGTCGAAAAACCCGCAACTGTTAACTGATGGAAGGTCATTAAACACTCATTCAGAGAGCATAAACTATCAGAAAAGGAAGCAAGACACCGTTATGAATATACATACAGAGAGTAGCATAGAGCACAGGAAAGAGCCAACAACAATATCACGGCCCGAAACAATGGGGCAGCGCATAAGATATTCACACATTAAGAGTATTGCCGGGGTCATGACTGCATGACGGAAGTCAGAGCAAGGAAACATTAAGGACCAAAGTCTCAAGAGATATAATGTCTTTGAAGAAGGCCAACAACTATTTTCTGCAAGGATACAATGAATATCATCAGGCATTAGGATATCTATGACAAGCTTAAAATTAAAAAAAAAAAGAATTTTGGATGGGAGAATAAAAAGTATTAGATTTCACCTACCTGGATTCTTGATGATCTCACAAAACTGTGTGCGAGTTCGTAAAATCCTTTGACGAGCACAGATTGCAGCAAAGTAAGGAATTTCTGCACTCATCTCCATCAATGGCTTCACCAGCAAATCCAATAACTCTATATTTAACGGCCTGTCATTTGCCAAGACAGCAAAATACTGCAGAAGCACACCATAAAACACCTGAAAACAGGCAGAAATGATATATACAATGATAGCATAGAAATCTATTTGGCCAAACTCTTCGATCAAGAAATATAAATAAATTAAATGGTTCTTTTGTTTGATACTCTCATACTTGCATTTTCTTCCGATTTTCTGCTGCAAGCTTGATTGCATTGCTAGCCCGAATTCGATTGATTATCAAGATAGTGTCACTATTAGAGCAATCATCCATCAATGTGCAGAATTCTTCAAAACTTTTTGGAGCTTCAATTAGGTAGGGAAGCTCTAACCGCTTTGAAGGCTGTTTTTCATCCATATTCTTTTTCTTGGAATCCAAAGAATCTTTACGTCTTTCACTTGTTTCAACAGAAAAATTATTTTGTTCTTTCTTTGAATCTATTGTCTTTATGTCTTTCTCATTAGCATCGTCGTCCTTGTTGTGCTCTTTTTCTTCTTCTTCTTCTTCCTCCTCCTGGTCTTCATCATCGCTCTGTTCCCAGTCCTTGGTTGATAGACCCTTCTTGTGTAAATCATTATCTTCATCAGACCCTTCTTCATCACTGTCATTTTCAGAATTCTCTGAATCCTCCAAAGAATCACCTTCTTCACTATCACTGTTTTCAGCATCTCTTTCAAGAATCTCATCAACCCAACCCTTTTTAGCCTGGGGCTCTTCACCAAGCAAGAAGGAATCACCAAGGTCGTCACCAGATATTGCTCTTGGCCTTTGGGAAGATGGTTTCTCAGCATCCTCATCCTCTTCATCACTATAGTCGTCTGTGGCAAGCATCCTCTTTTGTCTTTCTTCCTGAAGTATTCATATAAGTTATATGCACCATACAATTTCTGAAATTATAATATACTGTACCACTATAAAATACTTGCTTTTGCTTATACCAAAAAGAACCAGAATTATAACTTTTCAGATACCAACTTAGATTAGGTTTTCCAACTTAGATTAGGTTTTCCAAAAACATGTTCTGCAGATATAAGTTCTGCAGATACCAACTTCACAGTGATAAACTTTCTACAAATTAACCATCTATTGAATAACAAAAAAGGTAAGAGAAAATCGACATAGTTTTAGCATGCAAATCACTCGCACAGATCTCAGCAACTGATAAAAGAAACTAAAGAGATACCTCTAATTGCTCTAATCTTTCTCTCTCCTCCTGGGCAATCTCCTCTGGCGTTTTTGTCCTATCTGAGGGGCGGGCACGCATTTCCAATGCCATAGCTTTAACCATTTTGTCATATGCATCAGGTTTGTCCTGATAAACACACAAAATTATCTTAGCTTCCAGAAATCAAAAAAATGGAGCTGCAAGATCACACTTTAAAGCTATATATTCACTAAATCAACCAAAAAAGAACTTCCATACAAGCAAAAGGAAGAAAAGGCCTTCTTGGGCAAGTACTTCACCATCTAGAAAACACGAGGTGCAAGATTGAGGATTTAAACAGGGGAAAAACTTTAAAAATAACATAAAAAGGTAAATAACTAAGTAGATAAATAAATATGAAAGCAAATGTTTCATAAAGAATTTTAAAGATTAGATAATAGACGTTGATGGCTCCTTTTCAAAACAATAGCACAAATCTAATGGATTGAAAGTCGCCAAGGCCTAAAAAGAGAATCATCATTTAAGAAAATTTACCTGATTAGAAGTATCTAACTTTTGAGAAGCAGAAGAAGAAAACACATTTTTCTTTACTTGCTCATTCGGAATGCTCTTGTTCACAAGAGCCTTTAAAGCACTCATCTTCCCAGGTTCTGTAACAGATAATAACACTTTCGATTGCACTAAGGCCGTGAAGTTTTTATCCAAATCTTCCATCAACTGTTCATTCTCTTCCTTATCTTTTGCTTTTTGTGCCTAGGAAAAATAATGGAATTTTGTAAGGAAAATGTTTTTTTTTCAAAGGTCAGATCAACAGGCATAACCAAATTGAAATAGTGATTCAAATAAAGTAGAACAGTCTCCACCTTAAAAAACTTGCTCTTCAATATGATCTCATCCATCACTTCCTTCTTGGTTTTGTGCTTCTGCAGGATGAAAAAATCGATGAAATCAGAACATGCATAACAGTTGATCAAAGAATACTAAAATATCATAAGACTGTTTCTATCACGATGGTCCAAACACAGCAATGAATGTAATTGTGAAAATCAAAATGGTCAACCACAACAATGTTATATGATGCAAAAGATTGAACTTCTAATTGATCACAGAATATGTAAGTAACAAACAGTTTAGAGAGAGAATAGAAAGAGAAATAACATGAATCACTTGGAAATGTCAAATAGGACTATGAAACAAAATTCTGCCACAACACGAAAGCATTTTTTATTCTTAATCCCTATAGTAGATATAATACACCAGCCTAGCAAAACGAGGACAAAGTGAAACAACAAGAATTGAGGTGGTAGAAGAGCTCTTACATTATCCTCTCCTTCAAATTGACCCCTTTCAAGAACATTCTTCCTTGATGCAAACGGATCTTCTGTAGAGGAAAAAAAAAATGCGGCATCAGGGCCAAAAGCATAACATAAAACAACTTAAGCAGCAACAGAAATGGCACAATAGAGCCCATGATTGAATCAATGCCAAGTGGAACATACTCTCAAAAGCAGCAGCTTCTTCGCCACCAAAATCATCATCATCATCAGGCAAAATTTCATCCTCAAAATCGTCCCTCCCAGACAATGCACCGAAACCCGAAAAATCTTCTTCCTCTCCGTCCGATAAATTATACTTGCTTTTCTTACTATATTTTAACTGTTTAACGAAGTAAAAAAAAAAAAGTATCAAAAGCCAGAAATTTCACCACAACAAACATAAACAGAAAATCAAATTCTCCATATCCACTTTATAGCCGATAAGAAAACTCAATAAAGCAAAGAAATTTACACTTCAAATCTAATTTACAGGTTATTAAGAAATCATTCAAGCTTATTAATCGCTTACTCATCAATTTCGTACCTTAAAACGCCAATCAAACATGAATTTAAAGCTGGTTTCATACAAATCACATACCTGACGTTCGCGCTGGGAGCGAAGAATGGCCTTATCGAACTCGCCTAGGGCATCATTTTGCTCCCCAATACGCTTATCCACAAACACCGAAGACTTCCCGCTCTGCTCGTACTCCTTCAGCAGCGTCTTCTTCCTCTGTTCCACACAACCAAGACGGAAATAAACGATCACAAACTCGAAAAATCATCAAAAGCAACGCAAGAATTGGCGAGATTTCGGATTGAGAATTCAGAAGCGGAGGATTAGTTGCGAAGTTGCCTTGTCGATGGCGCGAGAGCGAGCGAGGCCGATACGTCGCTCTTCTCCCTTGCGCTTCTTGCCGAGAACATCGAATTTCCTTCGCGACCAAATCGTCTCGAAGGGGTTGTTGCTGTTGTTGGGTTTGGGGGCCTGGAGTTTCATCGCTACGGCCTCGGGACCTGACTTCTTCTGCTTCTTCTTCTTCCTGGCGTCGGCGCCGCCGGGTTTTGATGTCTTCGCCATGGTTTCTGCTCCACTCGGATAGACGGTCCGAGGAGACGGTGATGGTGTTGCTGGTAAGCGTTCAAGTGTTCGTTCTGAGACGAAGGCTGAGTTAGGGTTTTACTGAGGTTCTAGTTCTTTAGTTGTTGTGGGTTAATTGTTAAAACGATGTGTCGTTTTATATGGTATTAAACGACATTTAATGGTTCTCTCAAGTTCGACGAATGACTTCTTTTGTCACTTTATTGTTTTTGAAATGGCTTTGCTCTTTCGTGTTCCGTAAAAAAAACTGTCGTTGAGTCAAGATAATTGTTAAAACATTTTAAACGACATATGATTTGAAGTTTCAAAATCTATGTCGTCTGCATGAAACGACAGTGAAAATATATGTCGTCAATAATGTTTCAACGACATGTCGTTTTCAAACTGCAGAATGCTTATGTCGTTTAAGTGAAGCTTCCTAATGTTGTACAAGAAAACATTGGACGGCAACCACTGAAATGCACTCATATTAATGGAACACAGAATCACGATCAACAATTGATACGTAATTTTGTATGTAAGAAGTTTTTTTTCCTCTGAAAAAACTTGTTGACCTTAGACTTAAACGCGCGTGAGCGGAATTTTGATTTCGAAGGCTTATAATTGGCCCGTTTGGTCTATAGGTTTAAACAAAAATTCAAATAAGAGAAAATACCGTAAGAAAAAGATTTGAATTGTATTTTAAACAGTGAAATAAATGGGCCTAATATCAACGGGTTGCGTATCTTGTTCTGCTCCATTGTAGATTGATTATGGCCATTGGCCAAACAACCTGTGAGCTAAGATCTCTATAGCTCGAAGTTTGCAAGAGATTTCTGTCGTTTTTCTCTTCCAGAGTAAGAAGTATTGTCGTTTGTAGTTGGTAGGAGAACTTGTCGTTCGCCAACATTGTTGTTGCTCCTAAGTCTTCAAAATCCCAACTTGTGAAGGACCTAGTATTACTCTTTTTGTTTCTATCCAGTTGTTGTTCACTGTTTTTGATGTTCCTGTAGTTTGTAAGACTTGTCGTAGTCATTTAATTAAGATGTTGTCGTTTTTGATAATTTTGTTGTCATTCAAAACATTACAGTGTCATCTTGTCCAAACCTCTGAAACCTGTGTCGTTTATGTGAAAGAATCGTTTACAATTACAAATCTGCCATCGTTTACGCTTTGAATGACATGATATCGTCGTTTTAGCTATTAAACGATTGTTGAGATTTGGCACCGTTTCCTTATACGAACTATACGTCGTTTAATGTTTTATCAAAAAACTATATGTCGTTTTAAGTAAAATTTTGATATCGTTTAGAAATTAAGACCGCCGCTCTTTTTTTCCCCAAATTTCTGCCATCTGATAATGAAAACGACATGCGTTGTCTGTTAGCCTTCACGTGTACGAAAATAACGACATGTCGTTAAAAAAAAACTATCCCAAATCTTCCCTCTTGGGAAGAATTTGAAGAAAGGGACAACAAAAAATTAGAATTGAATAAATGTCTTTTTTTTTTGGAACAAAAAAAACACGTTTTTAATGTCTTTTTTTTTGGAACAAAAAAAACACGTTTTTTTATGCAGATAAACTGTCCCAATTTTTTTTAAAAAAATAAGAAAAATGACTGTAGCAGGATAAGGAACAGGATTAAAAAAAAAACTGGAACCGTTTTGATGTCTAAAAAGCCTTTTTTTTGTGCCAAAAACTGTCCAAAAAAAAAGTGATCATTCATCAAAAAATTTTTTTCCAAAAAGTCATTTTTAAAAATCCCCCTCTTGTTATTTTGTACACATAAAACCGACATGTTGTTTTTCACGTTGGTATTCATGAGATTATCTTTTAATCTAATCATCGATCCAACAAGATCCTTCTTGTTAATTCCTTCATGTTCTAGCTTTAGCATTTCTTTCTTTTTCTTTTTATTTTTTAATTAGCCAATTAACATCTTTTTCTCATTTGGCTAATATATTTTGTAGTGGAATAGGTTTTAATTTACTGCTAAATTAACCGCTCAACCATCAAACTCACACATATTTGATATGCATGACCTCACCATTTTTTAACATAATTAATAAGCTTACAATATTTGACACTGTGATATATAAAGTGTTTGAGAAGTGAGTTAGAACTAAAAGTTAAAACTAAAAGTATTGTACTATGTGAGAGTTTTACATTGCAGCATAATTGCTTTACAACATAAGATGTGAGAGCTTTATATCGTTTGAGTTGGAACTGATAAATTAAAAGTGAGTTTGTCAAACACCACAATAATACATTGATTTAAAGACATAATTTTCAGGTAGATTTTACGTGTCCCAAACCATGTCCCATTTACGGGTGTTTGTCTCCGGCAAACGCCAACCTTTGGCTTTAGAACCACGTGATGTGCCTACGTTGACCCATTTGTCCCCACCCTTAAAAATAAGAATACCATCACACTTTCATCATCATTCACGTCCCAATCCCACATTCATATATTCTTCTTCTTCAATATGCTTTTTTATTAATATATGCACAAACAATACATAAACCGAGAGACATTGATCTTTTTTATGATGGTAGAAATAAGGTTAGCACTCAGAACCCTCTTCATTTCCACAAAAAAGAAGAAAAAAACAGAAATAAATAAATAACAAAAGCATATCAAACCTATCACTATATGTTTTATATATCATGCAATAGTACATTAAATATGTAACATTTTCTTAATTAATCAAGCCAAGAGCCAGAAATCTTTGTGACGCTTTGTGGTGATCAAGTACCCTCCGGCCCTTCTGTTCTTCCTCCTCACCGCGATGGCCATGCATTCGGCATTCTGGATGCAGTACTCGATGACATTGCCGCCACCGCCGGCGGCAATATTGCGGTGGCCCGCCCACATCATGAGGAGTCGCCACGTCGTGGACCGTGGCTTCCTCTGGCCCAGAACCAGCATGGCCGCGCCTTGCTTTTTCGCTTCTTCCACTATCGTAGGACCCTTGTCCTTCCCTTCTACCACAGCAACTTCAATTTCCACCTGTCACACCATAATTAGCCCAAGAACACGTCCTTTTTTTTTTCCCTTTCTCATAAATAATAGTGGCTCCCATTGATAAAAGTTGATGAGCTGGTAAAAAGAAAAGAACCTAAAAGAATATTGTACTGTACATTTAATGATCAAGATGAACTTTATTCATTCAAAGATGCAATGGAAACATGACCAGGCTTTTTGGAAAAAGACTAATTAGAATTATTACAAGTAAAATGGTGATGCTATAATTTGTCTTGTTTCTGGGGCTTCATTAGAGAATTGAAATTAGTAATTATTCATTAATATGTACTTAATTGTAATTATAGTGGAAGAGGACAATATTAATGATCTCAATTTCATATATAATAATACAATATTACCCACCTCAGGTCTCTTTGATTGACACATATTTCTTAGAGAGTAAACAACTTCATAAGCCCTTGGAGCTCTTTCTTTGCTCAACCCTTGCTCCCCTGTTCCTGCAAAAAAAACTTAGTTAAAATGTGACATGTTTAGTTTCATCTAAATACTTCATATTCAAAAATAAAAATAAAAATAAAAAAAGCCAACCTTGTTTAGAAGATTTGGTGACGTGAAGAAGAACAAGCTTGTCCTGGCTCTGAACAGTGTGAGACAAGGCCCATTGGAGAGCTGCTTTGGCTTCAAAGCTAGAATCCACTACAATCATGATCTTCCTTCCGATTGTGGAACCGGGTTTAGCTCCATTCTTATGATTGTCATCATCTGTTTTGATCTTTTCCACGCCGTTACTAGAGTCTTGATCGGTTTTGTTGTCGTTTTTGGCAGAATTATTTGCATCAAACTTGGATTGAATCTGAGGAGAACGGACTCTCACAAGAGGGCGAATTCTGTTGAGACAGAAGCTGGGCAACTTTGGACCTTTTCTGCCCATTCTCTTCTCGGTAGTTGGTACAAAGAGAGACACCAGTTGTTATTTATTATAAACAGAAAAAGGCAAAAAAAAAAGAAAAAGAGAGAGAGAGAGAGAGAGAGAAAGAAGGAACGGATTGGGACTGAGCGGATTTTTAGATGTTGGTCTGGGGCCAGTTATGTTATTTCTTCTTTGGCTTTTTATATTAGGAAAGAATTTTGTGATGAAAAAAAAATAATAATAAACTCAGTAAGACATAGTCTTAAACCGTCTAATCACAACAGTTTAATGAAATTTATAGAGATTGTGAATTTCATATTCTACCAAAAAATTCTCTCTTTTTTTGGGAGGTGTAATCATGTAGGTTTTTTTTTTTTTTTTCATTTTCTTTAGTTTCCTTTAATTCCCCTTGTGGGGGTCTATTACTCAACGTGCTTGTCATGAAGTTGTAGGGCCATCCCTTTTAGGCATTAGTTATTAATTGAGCTAAGCTTGGTTTTGGTCATGTTAGCGTAATTGAGTTCAGAAGACAATAAATATTTGTGCTTTTCTCTCTGCTAAATAATTATCAGTGTTGGTGCTAGCTAGAGACTTTGGCTTATGACTACTTGTAATCCAAGAGCTTTTTTTCCTTTTAATCTTTCTTTCCTTTCACTCTCTCTCTTTTAAAGGGAGTTCACAGCTATACATTTTAGAGCATTTTGCATTTAGAAATATAATAAAGTGTCACATATTGGCAAAATTATGATAACTACGCAATAAATTACAACGCATTTTGTCGTGTAACATTGCATATAAGTAATTGTATTTGTATTAATTATACACACTTAGTGCATACCATGGTAGCCTAGCAGTATGACCAATCTTCTCACGTAGCTAAAAGTTGGAGTGTTACTTATGAAAGTTTATTCTTGATATACTCAATTTAAAGCATATCAAACCACACATAATCTTACCACTAGCTATATTCAGTGAGACTGAAGTGACACTCTCCTCATCTCGGGGTTAAGCTCTAACTTCGAGAGTCTTCAACCAACATTCCAAACAAAGTAACCGTGTATGATTAATCATGTGCTGGAAAAATATGTTTTTCCGTTGGCCCCCTATTACTTTTCACAACTAAAAATAAAAGAATGTAATTTTGTAAAGATAAGGGGTTTTTTTTTTTTGGTCGCCTTTTAGTTGTGTTTTGATTGACCAGAAGCCCCGTCCAGCCCCTGTCACTTGAATTACAGAGCAAAGGGCCTGCAACGTTAGGTGAGGATTGAGAATTTTGAGATTTTCTGTCCTCACTTGTGTGCTGGCAACCATCTTAGAGCAATAATTAGTTCAAGATTGAAACTTTATATATTAAATGGTTAGTCTTTGTTTTATGTATTTGTTTTTTAGTAGCTTGGCTTAAACGCAACCCCCAGCCATCATTTTGATGGTAACCAATTTTTGACATACAAAACTCAATCATGAATGTCTAAACTAGGATTAAAATTATAAAGATTTGTAAATGATTGGTTAAAATATAAAACCTCAATTACTCGTACTACAAACGTTAATTGTATTCCTTGAACATTGATTATGAATGTTAATAGGCACCAAATCAGTCATTGCTAATTTCAAAGAAAATCCCAACTACTCTGTTTGATTTTTCAACATTGATTTGTTTGAAGTCTTAAGGGGTCCTTTTAAAATTTCACTTGGTCAACTATGTCTCTCATGTTAATGGTTTCTCAATATGATATTATTCTATGATATCTAAACCTTTTTTTACTGCATGATTCTCTTGACTTTCACTATGCCTAATATGCAATTTGTATACTTAATTAGACCCTTTCTATGATAAAACTAATGCATGTTTTTGAACAAAACTAATGCATGTTTTTGAACAAAACTAATGCATGTTTTTAAACGTTAAATTTGATCAAAATCATATTAAAGCAAAAAGCATATAAAAATTGAGAGATCTTAATACAGATCTTTTAGTTCAAAACAAAACTCTACCAAAGTAATTTTTTTAATACGCAAAGTGGAAGTCGCAATTTATTCCAATTTTTTATCATCACAAACGTGAAATTATCACGTTTCACCAGAAAAAGTCCTCGGTTTCTTATTCATTCATCCCTAGCAGCCAGTTCGTGACTTTAATTCTAGTCCAGAATATTGGAATCCAAAGTTAAAGATCTTTAAAGAAAGGATAGCAAGAGAACATCCATGCTGACTGATAAATTACAAATTGGACAAAAGAAACTTCAAACAAGCATTTATACCAATTAGAGAAAACCATGATTAGACAAATGGGTAAAGTCAGATAAAGTCAAGGGTAAATTTTTGTGAGAAGAGATTAATTGAAAGTTTATGCAAAAGATCACGTAAATGAAGGGTTATATATGCTGGGCCACTTTTGCAAACAAGAAAAGGACTTATCAGCTTCCAGTTTGACCCCCAACCTAAAAAGTAAAACCCAATTAATTTTTCTTCCCCCTTTTGCTAAACCACACAAAAAAAAAAAAAACAAAAAAAACAAAAAAAAAAAAAACACTCATCTTTGTTGAATTGAAGAAAGAAAGCAAAGGGGTTTCTGCATGTCAGTCTTATCAAATCAAAGTTATAAGCTGTTATCATTTCGTAATTTGGCAATTAACTAACTGGAACTAGGTTGACTACAAAAACTTTTTTATTTTTTGTTTTTCTCTTATTTGGGCTTTTTCTGTTCCTCCCATACGTTGGATTTTTTTTTATTATTATTATTATTTTTTTTATAGAACTCCTACCCTTTGAGTTACTTTCTTTATGATTATTAATTATTTATCATGATTTGTAAACTATCTTTTTCTTGTCCATGGAATATATACTTGTGTGGGTCCAATTGTTCAAGCGTCCTAACAATAATCACGGTTAAAAAACGTTTATAGAAACTATATAATATGACATATTAACATGCATATATAAACTTCTACTGCAAGAAAGCTGACTCAATAAACACGACCATTTCCATTCCATAGAAAAAAAAAAAAAACATGCAGGGCATGTTTCAGATTTTCTTTTCTTTTTCTTTTCATCCAATTTTTTTTGTCATTTTATTTTCTTATTTTTAGCTAGAATGGTACTTTCCAGGTTGGTCATTGGTGTTGCTTAGAATTTCATGTATGTTCTTCAAATACGTGCCTTTTTTTCCCTCTTAATATGTTAATATACGTGCTTAAGATCATGTAAATATATGACATAAGCCTTACAGAAACATTTGGAGATTCTCATATGTAGAATACTAGGATTATACATTGATCACACACTACCCAATGGATTTCGGTGATTACAAATGATATTTACCGACTATGTATAGTGCGTGATACCATAAAGATATAATACGCCCATTTTAAATAATTCAAATATGTTTAATAAGACAGTCAAAACTAAAAATTAAAACGATTTTACCTATGGTATATGAGAGTTTTATACTATAAATTACTTTTATTTTACACTATAACATATAAAAGTTTTGCGCATGGCTCTCCCGAATCATCCATAGATTTTCATTGAAATTTTTGCTTTTTTGGACCAAGTGGAACTTTCTCCTTATTGAGGTAATGAAAGCTGGTGTCACAGGTCTTATGCCATCTGACAATCCTAGTCTTCGTCTAGTATAGTAGCAGTTCCAACTATATAATTGAAACAAAATTGAGACCTATCAATAATGTTTCGTTTTTTACCCTTAAATCTAATCTAAATTATTATTATTAAATCTAATCCATTCAATATCTAAACGGACTAAGGGTGAATCGTCACCATCAAAAACATCAACCGTCGTCTAAACTAACAACTTAAAAGGCCGCATAAGATATGACGACAATTCTTGTAGAAAGAGAAAGAAACACAAATGCCCTCCAAATGTCTCGACTTATTTAAACTGCTATCCAATAAACCACTTATTAGAACTTACCATTTTATTAGAAATTAGTAATTTATTAAAAGTCCAAGCTACCTTCCTTCTTTAATTAAAAAACGTGATTTATTAAAAGTTCAAAGTACCATCCCTTCCCACTCCCTCATGCAGTAGATTACTCCGATCGTCGGTACCAAGTATCAAATTGGAATCTGGTAGGTTCCAAAGAACCAATCAGATTCTAACATATTTTCTTTAAAACAAAGAAGTACTAACCACCTCCGGTTGGCAACGTAGGGTGCCTAATAGTAACTTGGTAGGTTTCACTTTGGAACCTAACAGATTCTAACATATTTTCTTAAAAGCAAAGAAGCACCAACCACCTCTAGTCGTTGGTGCGGGGTGCGTGATTGGAGCCTAATAGGTTCCAATACATTCTAACGTATTTTCTTTGAAACAAAAAAGCACCAACTGTCTCCGGTCACTGATGTTGAGTGCCGGATTGGAATTTTTAGAAACTACCAAATTCCAACATATTTGCATTGAAACGAAGAAAAATCAAATGCCTTTGGTCACTAGCACGGAACCCACCAGATCCCAAAACCCATCAGATTTTGTCATAGAATCTGCCAGATTCTGTCCTGAAACCTATCAGGTTTCAAAGTGCAATCCACCAAATTATTTTCAATTTGTCATAAAAATCAAATTATTAAAATAAATATCACTAAAAAAAAATTAACTTATAGTGAAAACACACAATAATTACATATTGGAATCCACAACGTTAAGAAAATACACAAAAGTTTAAAAAAGAATGTTACAACAAGAACTCCACAAAACCAGGTTACAAAATTCTACACACTCTCTACAACTTTGACATATTTGTCCAAATATGCAAACGTGCCTGAAAATAACCTAAACGACATAAATAAAAAGAAATGAAGAAATTAAAATTAATCTGATTGCTAAAAAGACAATACAATATAAATATATTTGAAGTTGCTTCCTCCCATCAATGTAGTCCGTGGCCTAGCCTTATTGATGAACTCTATAGCTATTCCAAAAAAATAATCAATGTAGTCCTAAACACTGTAGAAGTATCCTATATTACCTCTAAGACATTTGCTGAGTAGTTCAGGTCAAGTGTTCGATCCTCGGCTTCTAAAATTTAACTGACAAATTTCTTGCAACAATTTTGCAAACGACACATTACATCTCTTATTGATCTTCATAACAAAAGCTACCAAAAGAACGCGTATACAAGAAAGTACTTTACTATCAATATATTCTGAGACAAAGATAGACATGTACAATGTGAGATGGAATGGACTAAAACCTTTATAGTCTGATCTTACACCTAAAGAACTATCATATCGACAACCACTAGGCGGGCTAAACCATTAAAAGGGTGTTTAGAAGGGTGATGGGAACCATTAGTTAGAACCACTTTTATTGTAGAAACCGCGGTTCTCACCACTCAGCCAAACAGTAGCTAAGACACTGTCTCTGAGATCCAAATTTGGTGTGTTTTGGAACTTTTGACTTAGTGTTATACATTTCAAGTTCATAGGGCTTTGCTTCAGCATCAGAATCCTTAACTTTGCTCTGTCCTGCTAAATCTGGGGCCCTGATCTGAGCCTCATATTTTTCATTCGATTGCATCAACTACAAAAAAACCTTTCTCAGTAAATATATGGTGTAATGCTCAAAATAATACCTTTTATTTCTGAAGATAAGCCTCTATGATTAAAAGATTTTCTCAAATTCTTTAAGTTCAAAAAGAAATAATAGCCTATTTGACAAAGTTGGTTCTAACTAACTTTTCAGTTAAGAATAGTATAAAATTCTCATATGCTACAGTAAAAAGAAAAAAGTTGCTATAGTGTAAAACTCTCACGTACTGTAATATTTAGAAAACTAACTAATAGTTCGAGGCAACATGCCAAACACCCTGTAAATATGCGTGTGTCAAAGCAGTATCAACAATATGGTGTACCGAACAGCAACGACATGATAACATCAAATTGATTTTTAGGAAAGAAACTTAGTACTACATGACAAGGTTTTAAAAGGCAAAAACAGGAACCGAGGCGTTTTGTCTAATTGAGGCGAGGCGTAAGTCTCGAGGCAGATTGAGGCGTAAGCCTCTAATGTAAAATAAAAAATTCAGAAAGTTGAATAAAATTCATAAACATGCTATAAAACACACACTTAGTTTATCACAAAACTATAAGACACAATAAGAAAATGCATAAAACACATACAGTATAATATATATGCTACTGTTGTTTTTATATAGTTATACTTACATTGCTTTTATAGCACACAAGATGACTTTTTTTTTTTTTTGAGAAAATAAAACAACTATAGATCTAAATGAATAAAAAATCTCATATTGCTCTCTTTATATAAGTTTCATTTTATATAACATTATAACTTTTTTATAATACCTACTTCTATAAAATATACATTACTACAGTAGCTAATAGAGGGGAAAAAGAAAAAAAAACACAGCCTACGGTAAAAAATAAAAGAAGGAAAAAAAATACCTAAGGAGGTCAAAATCTGGAGGTGGCTGTTACCAGTAGGTCGTGACTCTGGCCACTGCTCATAGGGCAATGGGCTTGAAAGTTGGAGGGGTTGAAGATGAAGAAGGGGCCAGATGATGAAGAAGATGGTAGACTTAGGGTTTGAAAATCTATTTGCATATTTTAATCAGATTAAAACCCAATTTTAGTATTGGGTTGACTTTCTTTAAAAGGGAAAAAAAATTGGGTTGAAATTCGGCTCAAAATAGCCTTCAATCTGAGGCTCACGCCTCATAAGCCTTGAGGCGTCGCCTCAAGGCGCACGCCTCAATGAAAAAAGTCGTAAGTCTCGTTCAAGCCATTCAAGGCTTAAGCCTTGAAGCGCTGATTGAGCGCCTCAAACTGAGACGCACCTCAAGGCGTATGCCTCGAACGCCTTTTTAAACCATGCTACATGAGACAAAATCATATGGTTACAGAGAAGAGGAGAAAAAAAAAAGATTATAACGCTAATTTAGGACTTGTACATATAAATCCAAAAGAAAATTATAGATCGCCGGCTTATTTAACGTATCACTTGCAATGTTTAATACTTAGCCAAACAAGGCCAAATTGGGCTGCTTCGAATCGGATTCCTGGTTCAAGAATTTAAGAATTTAATGAAGCAAGAAAACACACAATATGCTTCAAAAAGGAAAATCAACATTTTATGCAATGAAATTTCAGTAACTGATGCTCAAAAGTACTAAATAGTCAAGTACCAAAGAAAGTATCATCATTCACCAAATCAACCATCAATGAGCAGGCAGCTGCTACATCCTTCAAAATTTCAAACTAAACAACTTGCGAGGAGGATATATATATATAATCGTGCAGATTAAGAAACCAAAAAAATATTAAAAAATGAGAAAACCTAAGACGATAATGCGGACCAAAAAAAAGCGAAAACGACAAAACAACCATCAAATACTTGAAAAAAAAAGAGATAGAAATACTTGCAAATCATCTCGAGGATACTTGGAGCTGATCTCAGGGAAATATGCTGCGTTTCGGCCACCATCTTCTTCCTGTACACTGACGGGAAAAACTTCTTCAGAAACGGATTCATCGAGGGAGGGAATTTCGGAGGGAGTGAGAGAGATTTCGGGAGAGGGAGATCGCGTGAAGAGAGAGAAATGGAAGAGAGAGGGAAATCGCGTGGAGAGAGGGAGGGAGATCTGGATGTATGAGTGAAAAATGAGTTGGTGTTTGTTTCCTACTAGGACAAATATATTATTTCATAAATTTAATCAAAAATAAACTACACGTAAAAGGGCATTTTTAAAATGGTAAAAAGATACGGGTATTTTTAATAAGAATTGTTTATAAAGGATCATTTCACGTAATTTTCTCTCGCATAAACCGTAGTCGTTTTAAAGCCATGTAAGCTCGTTTTGCTGTAAAATTTAAAAAACTATTTTAAGAATAGAAAAATTAAACAGCAGTTAATAAAATATTTTTCACATTTTATACAACAAAATTACATAATAATTATAATAGTAGCTTGTATTTTAATATTATTTTTTCTATGTTTTAATATAATTAATTTGAAAAATTGTAATAAATACTACTTTTTAAGATTTATCGAAATAAATAACACGTGTTGAAAATATTTGTAATAAAGAATAGCAACTTAAAAATTTACATAATAAATTTTTTATACTTATCCATTATCTATTTATTATGAGTAATTTTTTTTACCAGCTAAATTTTTTTATTATTATTTACTATAAATATTTTTAAAATAAGCTATTTACTAAAAAAAATTCAAATAGAAAAATTAAACAGCAGTTAATAAAATATTTTTCACATTTTATACAACAAAATTACATAATAATTATAATAGTAGCTTGTATTTTAATATTATTATTTTTCTATGTTTTAATATAATTAATTTGAAAAATTATAATAAATACTACTTTTTAAGATTTATCGAAATAAATAACACGTGTTGAAAATATTTGTAATAAAGAATAGTAACTTAAAAATTTACATAATAAATTTTTTATACTTATCCATTATCTATTTATTATGAGTAATTTTTTTTTACCAGCTAAATTTTTTTATTATTATTTACTATAAATATTTTTAAAATAAGCCATTTACTAAAAAAAAAATTCAAAAAGTCCTCCACTTCCCGCACTTGACTCTAATTTACCTAATGAGGATACTTCATCCATCTCCTCGGCCTACAAAACAAAGTCCAAGGGGAGAAGATGGGTAAGGCCTGTTTTGAATAGAAAGAAGTCCAACTGGCTTAATTATGGGCTAGATTCAGAGGCATCCATGGGGCAAAGTTTTTCGTTTAATGTTTTTTGTTAGGGATTTTTTTTTAGGGAATTTTCTTCTAATGTTGTGTACCTTCATTTTTCTCTTTAATCTGACAATTGTTTTCATAAAAGTTAATGCTGATAATTTTGAGTTTCTAATAAAAGGAAGCATCCACATGGATCATTGAACTTCCCTTATAAAATTAGGTTTAAAACAAGTAAATATTCAGGTTTTAGAGACAAGAAGGGTTTGCAAAAGTTGCAACGAATCGAAAAAGAGAATATATAATATACACACGTATATATGCATATGTGTGTGTTTTTGCATAATATATGTGTGTGTGTGTGTGTATATATATATATATAACAAGATCAAGCAATAAAAAGGGCAGTTAAAGTGAAAAATAAAAAAATAAAAGAAATTTTGGCTTACATATTTATTTATTTATTTATTTTCAAGAATAAAAGGAAGCTTTGACTTTGAGTAATTTTTTTATTTGTCCCACGTAAAATAAGACCAACCAAATTGCTTTTTGGAAGTGAATAACGGAAGAAGTGATGTTTAACACTTCTTTTTTGCTCTCCAAAAAATCCGAATTCTATCACAAATAGAATTTACTTTGACTTGCTAATTATTCTTTTTACTCCTAAAATTTACTCTCTATCAACTTTTTTTTTTCTCTCTCTTCACTAGTTTTTGCTTTCCTGTCTTCTGAATTCCCTCTATTGATAAATTCGCTCTCTGGTCACTCAAGGTGTATCAACCCTTGTTTTCTACATATTTATTTTGCCCTATTAATGTGTATTATGATCCTAACTACTCTTTTCATTATGATTATCATTTACTAGTCATTTATCCTCCGTTATTCTTTTTTTTTTTCCAACTTTATCTCGATTATTTTATTTAAGTTTTTACATTGTTATTGGAGTCGCAGTCATTATGATGATCATTAATCTAATGTTGTAATGCTAGTTGAAGTATGAATTTTTTTAGCCGCCCTAAATTAAATAGATATTATTTGCCCCATTTTTTCTATTTAATTCTATTCTATGTATATTAATCATCATAGACACAAATTTAGTTCAATTGTCTGCGCATAATAGCTTAAATTAGATGCCTTTCTATGGCAGTTTCATGTGTTCTGCTACATGCTTCTTTTTTTCCTTTGGTTATTATCAATTTTCTTTTATTTATTTATTTATTTAAATGAGAAGGAATCAAAGTAAAACGTATTTATTTCTCACTTTTTGTTACTCTCTGGCAGATTTTTATCCAGACCTTACGTTGGTAATTATTAGTAATTTCAAATCATACACTCGCTTGCTAAAAAGGGTGTAAAATTGTTGTCGTCTCAGAGGGCAAAATTCAAGTTGTTTTTATGGGTGCTTTTTGTTGCTGCTTGCAAGCTCCGGAGGAACCTGAAGACGACATAAACAGTTCAAAAAATCAACATCGCAGCTCTTCTAATGGCTTCACAGACTTTGTCTCCAAGGTACATAATAAGAATTGCACTCCTTTTTTGTGTTAGATTTTTTTTCTCAAAAAAAAAAAAAAGATTTTAGTTATGATTGAGTATTATAATGTTAATAATTGTTTCCTATTATTATATAGTTTGCAAGGGTGCATATTTGTAAAAAGAATTTTTTCAGAAGTGTAAAAAGAATATTGAGAGATCTATAAAATCACAATAATATGAACTAATTATAATAAGAATATGTGATATGTGAACAATTTTCTCAAAAAGTATTTGTAAGAAATATTTTCAAGGAAAATCTCTAAAATTATTTCAATATTAGACCATTAATAGTCTGGAACTTTGCGCAAAGTTTTCTCCCGTGATTAGTTTACCACTCCATCACTTTTGCTACCCAAACGTCTGACTGCATTTTCCAGCTGATTTAAAGAAAGTAAATTAATTCTAGCCATATGGAGCCTTTAAAATTACATAATGTTTCCTTTCAAGTATCTTATTTATTATTTATTTATTTATTTATTTTATATAACAATATAAAATTAAAAGGTATATGCTAAATCTGAAATATTGTAATTACCTTCCAAACTTCTTAGGGTTTTTCTTCTGTTTTTTTTTTTTTTTTTGGCAGAATTCCTTGGGGCTTTTTAATATTAACTTGCGCTGTTATCCACAGTTTGCAAACTTGTTTAGAAAGAACGAGACACTACATGTGCCAACTAGAGAAGTAAGTTTGCCAACTAGGGATACGAAAACAGAAGTTGCCAAAAGTAATGCATAAGTACAAGAATGCCCCGTTTGTCTTGAAGGCAATGCCTTATACGTAATCTGTTTTTATTCATAGGATTTGACTCATATATCTCCTTATATGTCTCCTTATTTATCAATTCAATGCAATTTTTATTTCAAGATTCGATTCACCGTTTTGACTCACATGTCTTCTTTTTTATCAATTTAGCAGAAGTCCTATTTCAAGACTCGATTCACCGTTGTGAAACATCATGATGAACATGAGTTTCAATTGATCATAGCATTTTTATTTTTGTTTTCCCAGAATACACACCCGAAAATCCAAAGATAACAATGAAGTCATGTTCCCACTATTACCATCTTGCTTGTATGTATGAATGGATGGAAAGACGCAATCTTTGCCCAATTTGCAACCGTGTATGTATTGCTTAATTTCATTCCTTATGCTTCTTTATTTGTTTATTATATTATCTTCTTCTTAAAGATCAATGAGAGTACGATATTAATCTTATTCATGAACCAAAGATTATTATGAGACAATAAAATTTACAGTTTAAACCAAAAGTTAGCTATCACCAGTTACATAAAAGACCAATTAGTCTTCTCTTCTCTTGTGAGATTTTTTTTATTATTGTTGTATAAATGTTAATTGAGTTGGTTACAGTTAAATCAATTAATTTGAGACATATATTCTTATGTAATTAATATTATGTAGTTTTTTTTCCTTTTTATTTTGTCTAGTCAATCACTTAGATTTTTTGCAAATTTTAGGGAAACATAAAAGATTTGTTTTTTTTGCTCTTTTCTAATTGATGTTCATTTGAAGGAATAAGGATCAAATAAAGAGGCTAAAGGATTTGCATATGATAATATGAAATGTCTAACATATTTGCGATGTGGGACAAATATCAATAATGCATCTTTCCAAAAGAGAAAACTAATTAAGTGAACCTCAAACTGTCAAATGATATCACTATGTTAGTGCTGTAAGAAGTTGAATTTGTCTCATATTGCCAAGTTACCAAGTTGTTCTGGACTGTGTTTGGTTTGCAGGTTTGAATTGTGGTAATTCAAACTTTTTTAGATTCAAGGTCATATAGTTCATAGTACAAACTGCAAACCCAATTAGGTATACCAAACATAAGTTTGGATTAAGTGTAGGTTGAAATTACGTATCCTATATGTTCTAAGTGGCACCATAGTGTTTATAATATAGATTGTATACCCTCGAATTTTAGGGACCCAAACCCATTTATCATGTTATAAAAGTCATATTTTTACAAGCAATGATGGGTTTGGACCCCACATTTTCATGACACTTTACGTGTGGGGAGGGTTGAGTTTATCCAAAGTCACCAAGTTATCAAGCTCTTATATCAAGAGTTAAATTCATCAAAGATCTCTAAATTTTTTTCGCTTTTCAAAATTAGTGCCTATACTCAATAGTGTTTTAACTTAACCATTGCATTCTTTCCTTGTCTTAAATTTGGCCCCTTAATTCCATTCTACTAAATTTTGGGCGGGAAAAAGTAAACACATTGATAGTTAAGTTATAAACATATGAGTAAATGTCCCTTCCCACTATTTATTGCAAAAAAAAAAGTAAAAAATTCAAAGTCAAATTTATTTCCACATATAAATTCATCAATATTGAACAAAATTAAATTAACTTGCTCATGATCAAGTTTTCCTCCAAGCCAAAGAAGACTAGAAAACTTGTCTATAATTATGTTTCATATTTTTCTCCAAAATAAAAAGACTAAAAAAAAGAGTCCATAATCAGTTTTTCTCCCCCAAAAAAAAGCCTAAAAATTTGCCTCTCATCAGGTTTATAAAAAAAAGCACAAAACACCATTGTATACAAAGAAGCATATTTGATACTTCTTTTGAATTGAAAATTTGATGTATTAAATTCACATATGGACAAAAGTCTAACTACACACTCTGTCATAATGAAACAAAAGCCTAATGCTTATCGGCAATTACCAAGAAAACTCTTTAAGCGTAATCAGAGTCCTAAAGCTTAAACAAAGCCCAAATTTAGAAGAAAAAATAAAATAAAATCATCCACTTACCTAGAACAGAGTGTACCTCATAATTGTTCTTCCTCGTGGTTCATTTGATTCAAACTAGGACGTTTTCACATATTTTCTTTTTTCTATTTTCTTCTTTTTGGCTGAGATTGCAGTAACCTTTAAGTTTAAAGGCACAAAAGGTTTAAACTGACCTTTTATCTATTTTTTGGATAAGTTACAAGGGTGCTCATTCTGTGACAGTGAAATTATAAGAGACCTAAGTTTTCCATCCAAAATGTAGCAAAATGTAATTGTAGCAAATTTAGCCGACTAAATTTGAGACACAGAAAGAGTTAGTTAAAATAGTTTTTTAATATAAAAGCCAATTTTAAAAAGAGAAGAAAGTTTAAGAATCTTTAATGTATTTAACTCTAGTTTTTGTAGTGTGGATTCATTGCGTGACATATTATGCATGAGAGAGGGTGTTAGAAGTTGAATTTATCTGTATCCCTAAGTTATTAGGTTATTATGATGTAATGTGGATTAAACATCCTCTTCTTGCGAGTGAGCATTTGGTTTTGAGGATGAATTCTATCCAAGCCCCATTTTTAACTATTGCAAGATAAGTTCATTGTTATATATAGGTGGTATGTGGAATGTGGATTTTGAAATAGGCCTTCGAAGTTCAAATCTTCTTTATGTGTATTTCTACAAGTCGCCATAGACTTATTTTACCTTGTGTTTTGGGGTGGGGTGGGGTGGGGTGGGGTTGGTAGAAAAGTTTATCACAATGGATTTGTAACCGAAAGTGAAAGTGATGACTCACACAAGCACTACTTGACACAACTAGACACTACTACACTTGCATCTAAAACCATACCCAACTGGGTCGCAACCAGCTACAAGAAAGACAAGAGAATGACAAATTAACATGCAAAAGTGGAAAAACTAGGGCCATCACTCAGAGGGTCTTGTCTCCTTGAAGAGGGTTATGGTATAGGAACTCAAAACCAAGATTAGTAGTAGTTACAGCTGGAAAATTATACATAAAAAAAAAAAATTCCCAATTTCTTGAAAAGGAAAAACTAGGGTTTGACGTGAGTAAATTATGAAGAAATAGTTAGCTAGCTACCAACCTAAATGAGTTAAGAAAAAATGCACATACATTCATGCAAGAAATACTATTGCCTGCGTGTATATTTGCTTCTCTCTTTCAGCATTGTAAAGTAGTATAGTACTATGATTGCTTTCCTAAAAATCTCTCTTTATTACATTTTCAAGAATCTGAGGAACAGCTGTGGAAAATAGTGCATCACCAGTAAACCTATATGTAATATATACACACACACACACACACACACATACATGCACTATGACTTGAGAGCTAGCTTAGTACACGCTATATATGAACAGGTCATGAATATTATTGTTAAGATTTTCTTGTTCTTCTCTCTCTTTCTCTCCCTCTCTCTCCCTCTCTTTGGGCAGTAGAGATTGGTGGGATTAATAATTACATCCAAGTTTGAAACATATACGATGACATCTATAAAGAAATGACTATATTGATCACATGGATCTTTCCCTGCCAACGACAAAATTGTTTATATCATCTCAAGGTATTTTTTGGAACTTTTTGAACATTTTATACGGATGCAGTCAACGAAAAGACAATATACATGACATTTGCCGATATATAAATATGATTGTCGTCTCATGTAAGAGTAGTATTATAACCATTTTTGAACGCAGTTAGAATTACATTTGTAATTTTAAAAGTCGGTTAAATTTACAAACCGTAATCCTAACTGTATTCTGAAACAGGATATTTTGTTAATCTGTTAATATACATGGATCCAACAAAAAACCACACCCCATATATAATGCATATTATAATCATAAAAATACTTTATATTTATCCGTCCATATAGATAATAAGTTCATGATCGCTGATTAATTAGTTTGGTCGGACTATCAATCAACATTCCAACAGTTGGGAATCTCTCACGCCATGACACAACAAACATTCATATATATAGGTACTAGTACTTTATCACTTGCTTATATTAATAATCATGGGGGGACTTGCAAAGATCATAGGTCCAAGTATGTTCCGCAAAATGAAACCCAAAACTTTGTACCCACCTAGATGAGTAGAAGAAGTCCTCCATCCATGTAATTAATCATGCAGCAAAGCATCCAAGGTGGCATGAATACAATGGCTCAAGAGTGAGGTCCAGATCGTTCCTCCTCATTTCTTGGGCTTCCTCTTCGGCATAAGTTCCTCTGCAAAGATATTGGAAATTTTAATTTCGAGCTTAAGATATACCAAATATTTTTGGGAAATAATATTGTTACTAATTAGGCATTCAAGTGCCAACTAATTCAAACAAATCTTTAAATGGTATATATTTGTTTTAAGCAGCATTCTGGAGATTATTATCCCATACGTACGCAAAATGAATATTTCTATTGTATTGATATTCTACTTGTATAAGATCGCATTCTATGGAATGGTAATTACATCTCCAAGGATGGTTATAACTTTAGTTTCTTTTTCTTTCTTTCTTTCCTTCTTTCCTCTTTTTTTTTTTATTTTTTTTATTTTTCCCTTTACTTTTGGCAGCTAATAGAGTGCATGGAGAGTATAAGTAGTTACTACATTATTAGTACACTTCCTTGTAATAAAATAGGGATATAGCCTGATTATTCACAAAACTATGAGTCTCAGTCTAATATATGGTATACTTTTTATAATGGGTCTCATTGTTTTGTTAGTAACGAGATTATAACCTCATAGGATAAAAAATATTTTTCATGAGCCTACTGTAAAGTCCTCATGTGATGTGAAAGATTAGATAACATGGAAAAAGAGTATTGGTTTAAACAATATAGAACAATATAGCAAATACTACAGGTGCATATTCATAGTGCACTTTTAATGATAACATGAGAGCAAAAGTTGATTAAGGTAATACTTGTGTGCATATATACTAAAGTCAGCCTCACGGAAGTTAACGCTTTGAACAAATTAATGTATTTTCATCACAAGTATGGTAAAGAAGCAATAGCTTCTCCATTACCAGTTTTCTTTCAGCCACAGCCGCTAATTGATTGCCATTTTCTTTCCCAGTATATCATGCCTTTTCTCTCATTTCCCAAAAATTTCCACGAGAAGTTATCTTAGAAGTTTCAATCAACTTATATATTTCTTTTATGCTATTTTCTTTAAGGAACACATGCTATCATGTGTACTAATATTTAATATTTTGTAAAAAAATAAAAAAATAAATAAAAATTACAAATGGAGTGGAACCTATAACTCTCTACTCAAAATCCTTTTCAACCTCCCTCTTTATGTCACTAGACCAAAGGGTCAGGCTATATTTTCTTTCACGTTAAAAAGTCTTTTTCAATTTTTATTCATCTTTTTCATAGAACTACTTTAATTTGTATCATTATTTATTAATTTTTTCTTATATAATATATATATATATATACATATATATATATAAAGCAGTACCTCAAGAATCCTTTTTATTTCTTTTGCTACCTATTAACTAACAAAAAAAAAAAAAAAAAGATAACCGAAACAAAACTAGATGCAATTAGATAATCTTGACATTTTAATATTTTAGAAGTAGTTTTTACTACTTTTCACCTGAATGACTCGATTTTATTAATGGTGTTTCTGAAATGATTAAACCATAAAAAAAAAAACATAAAATCAAGGATTAATACATCACTTACCCAATGTTTAGGCAGGGCAGTGGCTGTGGAAGCATGAAAGATGATGTACTAGCGCCATGGTGTTGCTGCTCCCACTGCATCTGCTGCGGCTCTACTGCCACACTTTTCTCCTTTTCTTTAATCTAGTTTTTAAAATTTATACAAAAAAATAAACATTATCAGCTATTTCTTTCCTTTCTTAAGTGAATTAATTGGTGTAATTTCATAAAATACACGTTTACAAATGAGCAAGAGATGACAGTCAAAGTCTTTACTAATTTGTATGTCATTTGTCTGTTTAAAGTGTCCTAAATAATCAGTCCTATATATTAGAATCTTGATTATCATCTTTCCACATTGTTTCTAACAAGAGCTCTACAGCATGAGTTTAAAGCTGTTGTTTCCAATTTTCTGCTCCATATTGTCCTCCAGTACATTTTTCGACAATTAGACTAAATTTAAAATTTGACCATACATAATTAATATTAAACAATAAAATAATCAAACAATTAAATTAACTAATGTCAAAGGAGTCATAGAGGGACAACCAATAACAAAAAAAAAAATGACAACAAATGTAAATTTTCTATATGATAAATTACATAGGTACACGTATATACCAAATTTATATATAAATAGTATATTATATGTGTGTTTGTACGCATGAGGTCACCTTCTTTTCAAGCAGGTTGTTCTGCTCCCGCATTGCCTTCTCCTGTCATATATTACAAAGGACAAAACTGAAAATTATGATACGTTTAGGTAGTGGCAGTGCCTGAGCAAATTTTTGTGGGCAAATTTGTTTTTTCCTCCAAAGACTTTTATTTCAACAATATGAAAGCCGGATGTTTCAGGTGTTCATCATCATATGCTCAGAAATATTCCTTCTTGGTCTTTCTTCTGTCAGGTACAACTCTGCAAATAGCTCCTTTATTTCACATGTGTATATATTTCTATATATATGATTCTTTTTTTCCTTTTTTTTTTGAAGATTTTTTATTCATTTTTCTTGGGAACAACTCTTTCCTCTCTCTCTCTCTCTCTTTGCTAAAATTAGTTTTCTCGAGAAACCACTAACGAGGCATCTCTTAATTTTCTTGAGAAACAAGTTAATGATCAAACCCTAATCAGCGTTAATGAAGTTTTTTTTAAGTGCATAGATCAATCTTCTCCCTGTTCTCTTTTTCAAATTATATACCTTCTTAGGGTTTTTTTTTTTTTTTGGTTAGTTCTTTTGCCATTTGCCTACTGGCTAGACTTCTTTTTTTTTTTTTTTTTAATATCTTCCTTGGATTTTCTTTTGAATTTCTAATAAAATTGAATGAAGAATTAGAGGAGAAAATACGTAGACACCAATATAGAGAGATTAGAGGAGAGAATCTAGACCAAACACAATAAGAGAACAATCTCGTTCTTTCTCTTTATATTTCTCATCTAAGCTATATTCCTTTCTATTCTTTCTAGTTTCTTTCCCTCTTACCAAATTTGTGTGTGGAAACGTGATGCGTTTCTTTCTATTTATTTCCCACCAATGTTATATATATATATATATATATTTATTTATTTATTTATTTTCTCTCTCTTACTAAATTGTGTAAACCTTCGTGTGGGATGTGATTTTTGAAAAATAAGAGTTATCTCCTTTTAATATTATTTATGTAGTAAATAATGATGATGATGATACTTTTGTTGTCAATAACAACTTTGGTAATATGATCATCAAAGAATTAGTGGGGCAAATTACCTTTTTCTGAAGCTCAGAGATCGTCTCGTTCATGAGTTGGTTCTGCAAAGTGACAATGGTTTTAGAGTAAATCTACCTAATCAATTCAAGAGGGGAAAAAAAATACTGATTAGGATGTGCCTGCATATTAGACGTTTTGGTTGGCATGTTACCTTTCTTGATCTTATATTTTTAAGAGCGGTATCAAGCTGTTGCTCCAAATTTTGGATATCCTTTTGACTCAAAGACTCCAGATCTTCTCCAAAAAAGTGCCTGTAAGGGTTCAATAATTAGCAGCAACAAACATACATTGTTGTACACACACAAAGCTATCTACGCGCTCGCATATATATATATATATATATATATATATATATATAGGATTTCTACTTCCTTTTAGTGGGAGGTCTGCATCAAAGTAGCATATAGAAGGAAAAAACATAACATGAAGGTCAATAAACATAACATCAATATTCAAATGATGTAACATTGAGAAATTTAGTTATCCAAAGACTATCACATATCTTCAACACACATAAATGTTGGATTGGTGGAATAACAAGACATTTAGTTTTCTAAAACCAATGTCACAAGGTTTCAACGTCAATATTACGTTTAATAACTATGTTATCTTTTTTACTTTTATATGTTACGTTTGAGGGAGGGATAGTCCTTCCGGAAGGACCTTAGAAAAATCGTATGTGTGTGTGTATATATATATATATATAATATATATATATTGAACATGTCCTATCTAAAGTTGTACACTAAGTAAAGTACTAACATCTTATTTACCGATAGTTGTATTTAAAAGTTCACTAAGTATTAAAAGTTAATTGCTTCATCATTTAACATCCAACTTTGTTAAATTACAACTTGATATAAAAGAACTTAAATGTCCAGAACAATATTTGGAAACAATGAAAAGTTGTGATAAAGGTAATACCTACGGTTTTTCTGCAAAAGCTCAATTTTAGCCATGAGTCTAGAATACTCCACGGTCCAGTTCCCCTGCATAATCTATGACATTGCAGATGAATGAGCCCATTTTTTCAGCATTGGTGATGTGGCCAATAAAGGAAAAAAAAAAAAAAAGAACAAAAAACCAAACAGAAGAAAGAAAGGAAAAAAATATATGGAAAACCTAGAAGTAAAAAGGGCTGTAGCTAATTAGTCTATATTTCCAAGGTAACTTAGGTCACAACGAAAAACTATGTAAAAAGCCTATAAAAGAAAAGATACAGTGTGAATATATATATATATATATATATATATATATATATTAGTACTAGGGAAGTTTTTATTTAAATTTCACGTTGTTGGTTTCTTGAGAATATGACATGAAGATCAATGGTGGATATTTGTTACTGAAACTTTTATAATTTCTCTAATGGCGATATATATGCGGCGCCAAAATGTGTTCACTATGATATAATCTAAAACATAGAAAAAAATGGATAGCAAAATATAAGAGGTATTATTAAGTAAGAGTTTGCTTCAAAAAAATAAAAAGTGTAAGGAGAGTGGTGGAAGGGATTAGCAAAAGGATCTTGGATCTTATGGTTGTTTGGTGAAAAAGAATGAATTGAATAAGAGATTTTAAATCTTTCAAACAAACCCCATTTTAGTCTTAAATATGCAAAGATTAGAGAGGGAAATCCATACCAAATATACACTATAAAGAAAAATCCTCTCTATATCCTCACCTAGGTTAACCTTTTTCTCTTTCTTTTTTCTTTTTCTTTTTTCTTTTTTCTTTTCTTTCCTTTTCTTTCTATCGAACGAAGCCTAAAAGCAAAAGGAGATAAATACTAAGGAATGGAGAAGTTTAGAATAAGAAAATGATACCGTGTCAGAGGATTTCTTTTAAACTAGATATTATCACATTATCTTCATCAGCGATGTATAACGAACAGACAACAAATACACACACACACATATATATATATTATATGGCACAAATTCAAATAATTCAAATAAAAAATATCAAAAAATAAATTTATAAATATTGTTGATGAAAATTATAAATAAACTGAAACGAAGTATACGACAATCAATTACATATTGTAGAGTAGTGATATGGTAAGGGAGACCTGAAGATGGGATTCAGTATCCATTGTCACTAATTGTCTTTCTGCATAAGAGTATCGCTCATAGCGTTCCAGTATCTTCTCCATGCTGTCATGAATATTAATTGCATAATCCAAAAATCCAAAATGTTAATAAAAAGAAGTATATTGCTAAATCTCAAAGAGAGGTATAATATTAGCCTTTAAGTTTAAAAGGAGTTATATCCATTCACTTAGTGTCTACAAAAAAATAAATTAGCACATAGTTCAAGAGTACTGATTTAATTTCCTTCAAATACATACATATTATATATATATATATATATATATATATATATATATATTTAAGTTTCATAAGAAGAGAGAAGAAAAAAAAAAAAACTAAAGAAAAGAAAGCATTGCAGAAATATATAATATATGATCTCCTAGTACAATCTATATATTGAAGGCGCTCAAGAAGTTACAGAAGAAAAGTTGATCAGCAGCATTATTGCAATTTCGTAATTTTGTCCTCGAAATGAAACTTTAAACAATTCAAATTCCAATTTCAAATCTAGCGTATAAAGACAAAAGTATCAAAATTGGTACCAATTACTACTCACAATTTTTTTGCTTTAATTGGAAGATTAACCAAGCTAAATGTTCTTAAGTAGTCTTAAGAACTAACAATGTTATTTCTCTTATATATGTTTGTCTAATGCTCCAAAAGAGTGGCGCAAGTCCTTCACCAAAACAGGTAAATTCAAAGAGTCTACACTAGCTAAAATCTTTAGCCCTACATAACTATAACCATATCTATGAGGAGTCAATATCCAATGTGACTTCACATGCTGTCTTTACAGTACCATTAGAAGTACAGTCCATTTATTTCACATTATGGTGCACCATAACCTCAGAAAATTATTACCTATTACACTCTTCTTGACACCTCTAATGTTTAGTTAGATATCTATGCATTATAGAAAACTAAATTTATCAATTATAACTTTCTTCCTTTTTGTTTTTTGGCCACAGAATTCTGACTTTCGTTTATAAGTATATATAACTTTTGTTTGCTTTAATCTTCACCTGCTTCAGGGGTTCTGCAAAAGGATCAGCCAAGTTTAACTTTGAGTATTCTCAAAACTGGCTTATTAATGAATGTTATATTCTCGTTCTCAAGTAGCCAGCACTTATTGTACTACTGTAGATCATTTGTTGACTAACTTTGTAGGCAATCTATACAGATCATTTGGTTTAAAAGTTAAGACTTTTGCTAGGAGATTCAAACTCAATCAATTAGGTATATAGCTCATTTAGGAATATAGTTCAAACTAACAATTTAAACTTACAATATTATGGCAATTTAAATTATTTGAGTACAAATTCACCTAAAAATGTCTAAACCAAATATTCAATTTTGTGTTTTGACCTGAAATTTAGGAGCATGTATCATTAACATGGACAAGATGACCTGGAACTAATCTGTTTATAGCCTTTTGGGAAACTCTTAAGGATAAATCTCAAAAAAAAGTTTTCGAACATTTCAAATAAATAAAAAAAATCAAGGTTAGCCATACTTCAATAAAGTCCAATATTATCTAACAAATATAGAAGATGCATTTGGATAAATAAATTTATAAATGACAAAATTAATTACCATTAGAAGAGCTCCAATGTAAATTATCCAAGCAATGTATATTTTTTTTTCTGTTTAAAAACATAAATTTTTTTATTTCATTTGGGAAATCTTCTAAAAAATTCAAGGACTGATTATATATGTATTTTCTTTCCTAAAGGTTATTATTGCCAAGGATTTGAATTTTGGACATAATATATTGATTTACTAATTTATTTAAATAATTTAAGCAGCGAAGTTCAAGACTAAACCACATAACTTCTTTTTCAGGGAGATTTCATTTTGTTTAATTTCAGAACGCATTTTTTAATTTCGAGTGAGGTACATATATCAAGGTATGAATCTAAAATCATTAGATGATTTTTCTTGAAAACTTATGAAACCGTGAACGTAGAACCAAGTTTTTAATTTTCAAATACTTGTATGCGTATGCTTGTGTTTCTATAGCATATATATACAAAATATTATTTAGCATAAAAATAGATATTAAAATATTTGCAGTTCTTAAACAAGTAAAAAATGTGATCATGAAATTATTTTTTTTTGTTTTGCAGTTCTAAAAAATATAAAAAAAAATTCAAATTAAAACACCTCAATATATTAAAATTCCATCTTATAATACATCGAAATTTTGGTAATAAACACGGTTTTCACATTTCTAAACTTCTATCTAGCTCTAGTAATTTAAGGATCTGATAAAGCAAGGTAATAATACCTAGCTTCAAAGTAATTAACAAAAAAAATTCCTAGCTTCAATGGCTAGACTTTAATCTTTCTTTCAAGCTAGGCTTTCATCTTATTCCTTGAAGAAGCAGCTGAATACAGGCTCATAAATATCAAACCGTCTTCAAAAAGATCTACCAATCTCACATACCAAAATATCAAAAAGTCGACAAATCCACAACTTTTATCCAAAACAACACAAAATTAATAAGATAATTAGCTTACAAAAAAATTGAATGAAACAACAGATGCTAGTTATAGAAGTTATTCATCAAACAACCAAAAAGGAATATATTAAAGAAAAATATTAGAAAAGAGAAGGGCACTGCAAGTTTCAAAGTTCAAGAACTGCTCGTCCGTAGATCGCGGATTTTCAAGACATGACTCTCTCTGTGAGTCATCAGATCAAAAATCATGAACAAAAAAAAAAAAACCCCAAAAAAAAAGAAAAAGAAAAAAACCCCACTAAAGTACATCTGGAGAACACAACTTTATACATGCTGTCATTGACACAAAGTACTCTAAATCTCATAACCCTACTCGTCATGAAAACATCTCTCACAAAACATCACTCAACTGTTCGTCTTAGATATATATTTCTTCTTCTTGAGCCAAAACAGTAAAACCATAAAAAATATATGTATAAATATATGTACACACTGAAGAAGAAAAAGATGAAGAGAAATGAAAACATGAAAAGTGGAAGAAGAGAAGAAGTATTTTTTTTAAAAGAAAAAAATAGCGGTGAAAAAAAATGGGATAACGGGGTGGATTACCAAGAATCAGTGGAGTACTCAAAGAGCTTTCCTTTGTGGGAGAAGACAATAACAGCAACTTCAGCGTCACACAAGACAGAGATCTCATGGGCTTTCTTGAGCAAACCATTTCTCCTTTTGGAAAAAGTCACCTGCCTGTTGATCTTGTTCTCTATGCGCTTCAGCTGAACCCTACCCCTTCCCATGATTTTTTCTTCCTTTTTTTTGTTATTGTTTTTTTTTTATCTTTTTTCCTTACCCTTAATTTGCTCTAAGCTAGAAAGTCCAAACAAGGCAAGTTTTTCTAACCCAACCCCCTAAAAAAAAACCAACCTGGAAACTTGAAAACCCAAATATTAAACAGCGATTGAGAGAGAGAGAGAGAGAGAGAGAGAGAATAGAAGGAAAGGGAAAGAAAGATAGAGAACAAATATGGAATGGCTCTTTCCCTTGTTACCAAATGTGAAGGTGACTGAGAAAACATGTGCAATAACCCAATACAATATACGAGGAGAAAGAGGAAGGGAAATGGTGTGTTTAATAGGGAAATGCGTTTATGAGGGATTTTAATGGCAAAAGCGGTTTTGGGTGGTGGGAAAGATTACAAACTTGGAAAGAGAGAAAACCAAAGTGGTTGTTCTTTTCCTTGGTGGGAATACCGGGGTGGTTTTTAAGGATGTGCTGTCGACATCGCATTGGCTGGACTAACTGTTCAGTCGTTATTGTATGGGTGGAAGCCACAAGTTTTGTCTTCAGAAAAATAAAATAAAATAAAAAGAAGTAAGAGTGGTTTCAGAGGTATTTGTACGGACAAACCCAAAGGCATTCATTGCTTCTGTTGACGGCGCTCATGTAGCCATCTATAGGCAGATTCTTTCTTTTCCTTTTTTTCTTCTTCTTTTTTCTACTTCTTTTTACTTATTTATCTTTCTTTCTTTCTTTCTTGAGTTAATTACCCTAGAAACGGTGAACCCCAGGCGTTTGTTTGGTTACTTTCATTTTGAAGATTGTGTAGGGATAGCATTAAAAAGAAAGTACATAGTAGTTACTATAAGGCAGGATTGCTTCCATCTTCTGTGCGGTTGGGGTTGAACTAATAGAAGGCGTAGGGATTAAAACTCAATTGTCTACCAAAACGAATTCAAAGTGTTGGGCAATGTCGTTTAGAAAGTATTGATTTAATTGTTACAGTATAAACCTTTACATGTTATAGTAAAATCGTTCTAATTTTTAGTTTTAATTACATTATGAAACGCACTTTCAACTTTTTGTAGAAGAAATAACGTTATAAAAAAAAAAAGAAAATAAGATCATATTTTAGATATAGAGCACACCTTTTTACTTGACAGTCCCGCGATTTATTATGTAGACATATATAATCAAACAATTTATACTTCAACAACTGTGATGGGATCACTCAACTTTTTTCCTCAACTTGTTCAAGTGCATATCGGTACTTTGCAAGTCCTTGGCTACCAAATTCTGTGAAGATATATCTCTTATATTTTTCTTGATTGTATATAAGGATGAATCACATTATTTGATGTTTCTTCTTCATTTGGCTCTATTTTGAATCCCTGTTTTTATTTTCTTCTCTACTTAGTTGTTTCTTCAATAATTATTTGTCATGTCATGTAAATTTGACAACATGACCACATAAATAGAAGCTAAATTTTACTCAAACTATTTGAAAAATTAAACAAGTCGTCAAAAATTTATTCAGAGACATTTAAAAAGACATAAAAATGGGACAGCAGATCTGAAAGCCTCTTTATTTGCATACGGGATGAAAAGAATTTCACAACTCCTGTAATACGAAGAACCTAAGTGTTAACTAACTAAACCAGGCGGTCTTTCAAAACTACTACTTAATTAATATTTAGCACCAAAAGTGGTGGGATATGTAGCCAAGAAGAGTTATATATACCACTACTTTAGTACCATTGTGTTTTAGCTAAATAAAATATTTGTCCTTGGGTTTTTTAAAATTCAAAAGTATCCTTTATGTTTTTCAAACCATTCAAAAACTATCCTTTTTTTAACCTCTAATGAAATACATCATTTAAAAAGACAAATATACCCTTAGAAATCAAGGATGAGGATCTTAGTGAAACTACAACCAAACATCTAATGTTTTAAAAGTAAAAAAGTAAAACTAACTTGTGATCAATTCTATATCATATTAACCAATATCTTTTGATATATACTTGTGACATTGAAATTCTATTTTGAAATATATTTTGTATTGCAAAGTAAAGCCAACTTGTTAGAAATACCCAATACAACTAACGTGACTAAATAATATTAAGTTTTCATTCTTCTTTCTTTTAAAAAAAATTTCACTTTCTTCTTCAAATGAAAAAAAAAAAAAAAAAACTTACATCCTTCAAAAAAAATTCAATTGGATGTTCAAAATTTTATTCATGTTGATGGTAAATCTAAAAGGGGGTTTGGAAGCTAGCATAACCTAACATATATCTTAGATTGTGTTTGCACTTTAAGGACCACTATTAGAATTTGAGATTATACTACTCTAATTTAACGACCTTTTTTTTAAAAAAAAACTATTGTGATAAGGGAGAAAAAACTGTAGGGAGTTTGCTAGAGAAGATGAAAACCGTCGTGGTAAGATACAGCTTCTTTCATGATGGTTTTTAGATGTTACACAATGGTTTTAATAACAAACTGTCATGTAAGATGATATTTTCTATGATGGTTTTTCGTGAAAACCTTTGTAAAAGGTACGTTAAAATCCCTATTTTAACTCGACAATTAGACACAAATCACAAACTAACCTCTCAAAAAGACATCCAAAACCTCCTAAAACTACGCCGTCCCTCTCCTCCTCCATCCTCCTTAATCTACTTTCTAATTGTAAGTGTTTAATTAGGTACATTTATATATAGATTTTGATTTTGTTGATTAGTTTTTTGGTTTGTGAATTTATAATTATGATTAGTTATTTAGATATGTTGGGTATGATTAATTTGTTGATCAATTAGTATTATTGATCAATTAATTATTTTATTAAAATGATTAGTTATATAAATATGAGTATCATTAATTTGTTTTATGGATATGATTTATTATTTGAATATGATGGGTATGTGTAATTTGTAGATATTAGAATATGATTAGCTATATTGAAATTGATGGGTATGAATAATTTGTAAAATTTGTGGATTTATGTTATGATTTATATATGGTAGGTTAATTAATTTGTGAAATTGTTTTTAATTGAATTGTATTATATATATATATATATATATATATTTCAATTTAGGACTTACGACATAGATAGAAAATAGATGTGAGATTTTCGTTTGACTAAAGAATATGTTAATGGTGTGCAAGAATTTTTGGATTTTGCCAAAATTCATGCCCAAGGTGATAAAATTTGGTGCCTTTTTGTTCAATGTAGAAACCATAAATTTCATTCAATTCCAACAAGAAGGCAACATCAAATGCGGCTTTTTTTATTTTACGTTACATGTGGGACTTAATTTTTATTGATAATGGTTTACAAGCACTATCTTAGACATAGCTAGGTATAGAATACGTGACTTTACAATGTAAATATATATATATACACATATATAAATATATATGATTTTGTAAAAATTTTATAGTTCAATGTAATTATATGATTATGCATTTAGGGCCTCCTATTAATGGTGAAATACATGACTGGCCATCCTGTAGGGAATTAGAAATTTTGGTTTTTTTTTAGCTTAAAACCAATTTGTCATTGAAAAATGTTGTGAAACAAGCGCTTCATACGACGGTTTTTCTAAAAACCGTCGTGTAAGGCCTAGCTTGCGCAACAATTTTCACTAAAAACCGTCATGTAAGCTTGGCATTTTAGTACAGCTTTTGATGAAAACTTATGTGGTAGTCTCGACCCCAAGACTCCAGAACCCCACCAAAATAAGGATTACATGATAGTAAAAGACTGTCGTGAAAAGTGCCATTGGTACCACGATGGATGATCATATGACGGTTTTTCAACTGTTATGAAAACATATCATGACGGTTTTAAAATTGTTGTGTAATCTAAAGTTTCTACTAGTGTCCTTATTGAGTGAATAACAAATGCAAGCTCTCCACATCGTCGTGGCAGTCACACTTTGAACGTCGTCGTTTAAATTTACTTCTGCTTCTTCACCATGGATGGCAATCGATCGGTGATTTTTTTTTGTTCTAAGGGACGGATAGAGAAAGTATCTATCTACTTTAATTTGCTTTTTGTCATCAGGGATGTTTTGTTCATTGAGCTTCTGATCACTTCCAATCGCAAGTGATCAATTGATTATAAAAAAGGACTGGCAAAAAATAATGAAATCTATGTGATTTATCCATCTAACATTAAAATTGTTTAACTGAAGAATAATATTTAGCTAGTAGAAGGAGATTAAGAATTCACCCTTATAAGTTAGGCCTTCCAACTCAACTATTAAGACTCATTAGCTCAAAACTAGACAAAAACCCATTATGGCCAATGACTATAAACAACATCACATCAAATATATTGTGAATAAGGCAGGGCATAATTTTTTTTCTTGTCTTATATATATATATATATATATATATATATATATATATATATATATATATATATATAAACCCATTATGGACAATGACTATAAAATGGCATCGCATCAACTATAGTGTGAATAAGGTAGGGCATAATTTTTTTTCATATATATATATATATATTTAAGTTTCTTTCCCAAAGAACTCTTTGGAGTAAGTCACTTTAAGTTTGATCTTTCAGTCGACATTATCGTATCACGAAAGAGTTCAGTGTAACGCCCTAAAATTATTTTAATATTATTGTAATATAAAATGATGAATTAGTGTGCCATAATTAATGTTTCAACATTAATTTGATCATTTGGTTAAATTTTAAATTTTTGGTTGTTTTGTTAATTTAATAAATCCTAATGATTCCTTGTTATTTTAAAATGTTACTTCGAGTTTTTAAAACACAACAGTTTATAAAATGTTAAAAATATTTCGTTTTATAAAACTGTGGGCGGCACATGGTTTTCGCACAATAAAACCGTCCACCATTTCTCTCTATTTATTCTCTCTCCTCTTCCTCTCTCTTCACTCTCAGCTCTCACTCTCTCTCTCCTCCTCTCTCCCGTGTGAGGCTCTCTCTCTCTTTCTCTCTCGGTTTCTCTCTTTCTCTCTCAAATTTCTTTGAGATTTTTTAATCAAAATTCGAATCCAAGCTTCGGGTTAGCAAGTAGGAAGCTCAGGGACGTGATTTAGCATCCAAGAACGTGGATTGAAGCTTGAATTTGAGGTTAGTTTTGAAATTTCTAAATTTTTAATTTTCGTGTATTTTTGAAATCTAAGTTTGTTTGAGCTTAGAAAACCCTTGATTTGAGTTAAAGGAACTTAGAACACCTAGAATCTAAGCTTGGATTGAAGAAAAATGGATTAGATTCAAGATTTTTTATTTTTCCTCATTTTCTCCCATTTTTGGATTTTTAGGATTTTTGTGTTTAAATCTTGTTTAAATGAGTTCAAAAGTGTTCTATTATGTTTTTCTATCTATGAATATTTTCCATGCCTGAGATTTGAGAAAAATAGGTTAAAATTAAGATTTGAATTTTAGGAGAACGAAAACCCGTGGCTAGGATTTCTAGGTTTCTCTAGTTCGGCAGGTCGAACTACGTGTTCGGCAGGCCAGACTCATCCGTTCGGCAGGCCGAACCTGAAAAATGTCCGACCGACCGGACCTGATTTTCGGCAGGCCAAACTGCACAGTTTGGCTGGCTAAAGCAGGGGGTCCTCAGGCCGGCTGAAGCAGGGGGTCCTCAGGCCGGCAGAGCATGGAAAAATTATGTGATTTTTCACTCGTTTTCACTGTTTTGAACCCCGATTGAAATTTCAACCTTGTGAAATGATTTTAAAGATCAAATGGCACACTAGGACATCATGAAATGATTTAGTAATATAGAATGTCTCAAACTAGATATTGATCGACTTAGTGTGTATCTAGGATCGTTTGTGGTTCCGTGGAGCTAACGTATAGCGGACCGGGATTACGGTGTAGGGCACCGGCATGAGTATCAAGGTAGGACTTCTACCCTATCTTTGGTAACCCAGTTTTAAAATGATTTGGCCTTGAAAAAGGTTTCTATAAAAATGTTGTTCACGGTTGATTGAAAATGGGATTTATCGGTTGTATTTTTATAAACCGTAAATTGAAGTGAACTTTATAATGAACTTTATAATGAATGTTAATGAGAATATCTGGTAAATAGACTTTGTATGATAATAGAAATAAATATAAGGGCATGATGCCATATCAGAGATCGGGTCGTGTAGCGATCGACCTTGGTGGCAGGTCCCGAAACCCAGCTAGGCCACTACGGTGGTGACATTCTTATGCTTTGCCTAGGAAAAGAAAATGATGTTTCTGGTCGACCAAATAAACTGTTTTGGGTAAGAAACAGTTTTATTTAAATTTATTTATTTATTCAAGGTTTCTTTTCAATAATTCCCTGAATAATGAGATTTTTCTTTAAATTAAATGATTTATCAAAATATAGTCCTACTGAGCCTTTCGCTCACATTTTCTTTGTTTTTCCTAAATTTTTCCCTCTAGGTAGATTCCCACTTAGGTTCAGAGAGGACTCTACGGACCGAACTTAGGAGCAGTAAGAGGACTAGTAGATTACTTGTATTAATTGAACAAGGCATGTAATGTTTTTAATTTTCTTTATGCTTGGACTGTGGTTGTATTATTATATAGTCAGTACTATGTGTGTGCACAAGTTGTGGGTCAGTGGGACCCATACTCGTGGTTCTTTATTATTTTATTATTCGTTTAATGATTTCACCTGCTTAATGTTTATGAATTCTTTTATAAAATGCTGTTTCAAAACTTTCACAATTTTTATTATTTAATTTAACCCCTAAAATCCTTGATTTTAATTAAATTTCTCTTTTAATTAATTTAAATAATCTGCCACGTCACCTCCCGTACTCCGGGACGTGACAGAATGTATCAAAGCTCAAGGTTATGAACCTTGGGAATTGTGCACACATAGGTATGACAATGAAATACCACTGACAGTCTAAATTTTGTTTTAAGAAGTGAGAGAATGGCACCTAGACGTCGTTCGACAACTGACGCCGAGTTCAGAAATGATGAGGGTATGATGAGGTCTATGTTTGCGGCTTTTCGATAGATGGCCGCCAAGGCTAGACCAGAGGATTCTGATGTTGGTCGTCGGCATACGTATTTTAAAGAATTTTGACGTGCATCTATTTTGACTTTTGATGGTAATGGGGATCCGCAGTTGACAGAATATTGGCTAGACTCGATCGTTAAGCATTTGGATATCCTTGGTGTGCCTGATGAGTTTCGTGTGGAATTTGTTGCATATAAGCTCGAGGGTGGTGGTAATACTTGGTGGAAACATGTAACACCCGCGTATTTTATATAACGGACCACGTTAAGTTAGTAACGCTATTAAGGAATGTTATTAATAAATAACGTTATATGATATGATATGTGATGTGCATGTTACTAACTTTTTATGTCAAGATTTGTGACAGGTGACGACCGCATGGAATCGTTGTGCTCTAGTGTTCATGTGAAATTATAAATATATGATTATTTATGATGCAATGATGTGTGAATGTTTTATGTTATGGCATTTAATGACAGATCGGCAGGCCGAAGAGGGAAAATCGGCAGGCCGAACAAGGCTGACAAACAGTCAGCAGAAATCTCTCCAGAGTTATGACTGAATTAATTACGTTAATTGGGTGAATTAATGTGATTAATTGGCATAATAATGGAATGTTTTTATCAGTTAAGGAAATTAAGGGATTAGATTTGTATTATATTAAGAGGTTTCCTATTTTTAGAAGGTAAGTTAAGGTAAGATTGATGATGTTTGACCTTCCTTTTCTATTCTCCTCCTTTCCCACGCCAATCACCTTCTTCATAGTCAGAAATTTCTGACTTAATGAAGAGTAATGATTCTTTATTATACACATTATGTTAAAAAAAAAATTTTACGCTCTTTCCTCAAATAATTTTTCTCGGTTCTGAGACGTTCTCTCATTATTTTCTTTTCCTCCTCTCACGCCTCACGTCACGCCCCCAACAGTCAGAATTTTTCTGACTTAATGAAGGGAATTGAATTCCCATCAATGGTGTTTATTGCGTTAAAAATTTTAACGTTTCCTTTTTCATTATTTTCTCTCCTTCACACGTTTTGCCTCTCAAAAAATTTCTGAGACATTCTTTCACTTCTCTTCCTCTTCCCTTCCTCACGAAATTTCTTTCTCTCTTCCACGGAAATTTTCTGAGCATATTGTAAAAAAAAAAAAAAAAAGAGAGAAGTCTTGTTTCGTTGATCGAATTCAAGAATTTCGAGAAGAAACTTCAAGGTATGAATTCAGTTTTTTTTTGGTAAATGTAAAAAGATGTTCTCCTCCTCAAATTTCGTCTACAATGTCTTCTTTAGGTATTGTATTTTGTTATGTGTGATGTCTCTTCACGTTTTATGTCATTTTAACGTTTTATGAAAAATGAATATTTCTGTCTTCTACCCCTCACAGTAAAATGTTACTGTTTAATTTTGAAGGTATGAAAAATGTAATGATTATTCAATAGGTAAAGAATGATGTTTTCGTGAAAAGTTGTTAATTATGCTTATGTATGAGTATGTAAGATGAATGTATTTTATGATTATGAAATGTTTTAATAAATGTTATTTCTGGATTTTTGATTATAAAATGTTATGTATGTTTAAAAGATTTTATGATAATAAAAATAATTTCATGCATGATAATATGATGCTTGTATGAAGTTTTGAATTACAATATAAATATATTAATTGTTCGAAAATGTTTTATTTAAAAGATAATTATGTTTAGATGTAGGGTTTTGAATAATATTTAAAATATGAGATGAGTGTATGGGTATTTTATGATAAGTATTGATTTTTTTATTGCATCTTAAAATGGATATATGGCATGGACACTTAAGGAAGCGAGCACAACGAGACCGCGGTGTCGTCACCAAGTGCAATATTAAGGTTAAGTAAGCTATCGATAAAGTAAGTACATTCTCACCTGCAACATGACACTTTTTCAAGGTTTAATGATATGTTTACAAGGATTTTCATGATGATTTAATGATGATTTTTCTTAAAGGATTTCTTATGAAAAGTTTTTCATGATTTAAAGTTATGCATGTATGATGATTATGGTATGTTTCAAAGTATGCAAATTATGTATATATGTATCACCTAATAAGTGTTGCACACCCAATGTTATAAAATGATATGTTATGATGTCATGTTTGGTTTGGGATTAGCTACCCTTCTCCTCTCATGACGGCGCGCCAATGATGATGTTTATGGTGCAACACTTGGGCCCTTAAGAATAAAAAAAAATATATATATATATATGGGATAAATTTTAAAATGGTCAATATTATGAAAGATATGTTTCTATGAAATTGTGCTTAAGGCACTTTTATGATACGATGATGATGATGATGATGATGATGTTTATGAAATGTTTTAAATTGTGAGAATTTTATGTACTTACTAAGCATTAGCTTATTCATGTTTTATATGTCATGTTGCAGATAAGGGTAAGAGAGTCATGGAATAGGTGGAGGACATGGAACGGCGTGTGAGCAACATGAACGATGAATTGTAACCGGAAGCACGCCAAGAAGAAATGAATTTATGATTTAATGAAATTATATATTTTGAACATATTATATGTTGAGTTTTTTAAGAATACTTATATTATGGTTTTATAAGTTATTTTATCATTTTTTTTTATGAAATATGAACTTCTGCTATATTTTACGTAAAGTTAGAACGTTTTAATTTATTTTTATTGTAAATTTGGTCTCGGACGGCCTGCCGAACTCCGTGTCCGGCCTGCCGAAGATCAGAAGATCGGCCGACCGATCTATTTTTCAGCCTGCCGAACCTGGATGAATTTTTTGGTCCGAATTACAAAGCTTCTGTCGGCCTGTCGGTGGAAGACGCTCCGGCTTGCCGATGTTGTTCGGCTTGCCGAAGTCCCAAGTTCGGCCTGCCGAACTGTGGGAATAAGTGGATTTCAAAGATGTGATGATCAAAGTGATTTAATGTGAGATTTTAATAAGTCTTGATTTTACTATTTGATTATCAATTATTATTAAATAAGTTCATGAATAAATTAAGTATAAACGAATAAATTATGTTATGGAATAAAATTAAATTATGTTCTTCGAAACAACGTAAGTTAAAAAAAAATAATAAAAAAAAAATTGTATGAATGGATCCTGGTAATGTAAGTTTAAGTACTTTTAAAATCTATAGTAACGATTGAGTTGATATTATCTATAAGTTTTATTGTTTAAGCATAAATGAATATAAGTATGTAACGATATCTGTGACGTTGAATTAAGGGGCGTTACAAAACAAGCTAAGCGTTTGTAACGCGGTGGTGATATCAGTTGGGACAGATTCGAGGAGCTGTTCTATGACCGTTATTTTCCGCAGGGGTATAGAGATCAGAAGACAACTGAGTTCTACAGGTTGCAGCAGGGTGATTTGTCAGTTCGAGAATATGAGGCAAGATTTAATGAGTTGGTCAGGTTTACTCCATCAGCAGTGGCATCGAAACGCAAGAGATGCATTAAGTTTCAGGAAGGGTTCAAGGCTCCTATTCGGCGACAAGTGGTTGCTCTGCGACTTAGGAGTTTTAGAGAGCTTGTGTCGTCAGCAATATCAGTGGAAAATGATTATGCGCAGTATTGTGAGGATCGAGCAAATGCTTCAGGAGGATCACAGAGGAGCGGTAGGAAGAGCACCAGTAGCCGTCCAACTCCAAAGAAGAACAAGCAAGGTGACGCGAACAGTGGTAGCAGCAGTTCATCTGGTAGCGGGCGTAGTAATCCCTACAGCTTCTATTGTCATTTTTGTCAGCAGCCAGGACACATCAAGAGGAATTGCCCGATTAGGAGTGCCCGTCTTGGGTCTTAGACCGGAGAAGATGCCAGTCGTCAGTCTCAGCCTCAGACCCTACCTCAGCCTCAGCAATATCTGTATTTGCAGTATCCTCAGTTCTCTCCTCAACAGTTTTCATATCCGGCACGAGGGCAGCAGCCGCAACATTTCCAGCGTAGCATCCCTCAATATCAAGCACCGAGTGTAGCTAGTGTTCAGTCGTCTCCGTCTCAGCAGTATCGACAGAATAATCCAGGACCCAGCAATGTTGGTAGAGGAAAAGAGAAGGCACCAGTGCAGGTTCATGCAATGGCATCTGGAGGCTTAGATTTTCAAACCAGTAACGCGGTTGTCGATGGTACGATCTTAGTTTCTCAATCCTTAGCTCGCATTTTATTTGATACAGAAGAGTTTAATGAACCCCTAGTCATAACTTCTCCCTTGGGGCGAGTGTGTGTGAATTATGCATGTAAATCTTGTAAAATAAAGATTGGGGATGAGATTTTGAAAAGTGATTTGATTATGCTCCCCATGAGCTCATATGATGTAATTCTATGGATGGACTGGTTGTCCAGGTATAATGCAGTTATAGACTGCCAACTTAGAAAATTGACCCTAGTGTCTGATAGGGGGATGATGATCACTTACCAGGGTAGTGGTGATTGGTTAATGAGTGAATGTCTCATGAAGTCGTGTCTAGGAGGGCGAAGAAATCTGGTTTGTTGTGCTTTTCTTGCGAATCTAGAGTGCGAGCCCTATGCTTTGAGAGGAAGTGTAGCGATTTCGGTGGTTGATGAGCTCGAGGATGTCTTCCTCGATGAGTTGCCAGGATTACCACCGCATCAAAAAATCGAGTTTGGTATAGAGTTGTTTCCGGGGACAGCACCGATTTCTATAGCACCTTATCGGATGGCGCCGGCAGAAACGAAAGAATTGAGGAAGCAACTTCAGGAGCTTGCTGATAAAGGGTATATTCAGAATAGCACATCTTCGTGGGGAGCACCAGTTTTTTTTGCTAAAAAACATTATAGGACTCTCAGGTTGTGTGTAGATTATCCACAGCTGAATCGTGTTACAGTGAAGAATAAGTATCCCTTGCCCAGGATCGACGAGTTGTTTGATCAGTTGGGAGGTTCGCGGTACTTCTCAAAGATTGATTTGCGTTCAGGATACCATCAACTTAGGATTAAGGAAGAGGATATTCCCAAGACAGCTTTTAGGACTCGGTATGGGCATTTTGAGTTTCTGATTATGTCATTTGGGTTGGCGAATGCTCCGGCAGCTTTCATGAATTTGATGAACAGGATATTTAGGTCGTATTTGGATTAGTTCATGATCGTGTTCATCGATGACATTCTAGTGTATTCTAAGACTTGGAAGGAGCATGAGCAGCATCTCCGGATTGTGCTTCAGACTTTACGGGAGCACCAGTTGTATGCTAAGAGGGAAAAGTGCGAGTTTTGGTTGACTGAGATCAAATTTTTGGGTCATGTCATCTCTGAGCATGGTATTTCTGTGGATCTTTCCAAGATTGAAGCCATAGTGGAATGGGAACGACCAAGGAATGTAGCAAAAATTCACAGCTTCTTGGGTCTTGCTGGTTATTACAGGAAATTTGTAAAGGATTTTTCAAAGATTGCAACTCCGTTGACAGGATTGATCAAGAAAAATGTCAGGTTTGAGTGGGGTGAAGAATATGAGCTTGCTTTTCAGGAATTGAAGAACCGGTTGACTTCAGCCCCAGTGTTGGCTATTCCTAGCAGTGACGAGCCGTATGAGGTTTACGTAGATGCTTTAGGGCGCGGACTTGGATGCGTGTTGATGCAGCATGGACACGTGGTTGCATACGGATCGAGACAGCTATGACCTCACGAGCAAAATTATCCTACTCGTGACTTGGAGCTCGCGGCAGTGATTCACACGCTGAAGATTTGGAGGTGTTATTTGTATCGAGTGACATTTCAGGTCTTCTCCGATCATAAGAGTTTGAGGTATCTGTTCACTCAGAGAGATCTTAATTTGAGGCAGCGGAGATGGATAGAGTATATGGAGGATTATGATTTTGCGTTGCAGTATCATCCCATAAAACTAATGTGGTCGTGGATGCACTTAGCAGGAGTGTCTTCAAGGATTCTCGCTTGTTTGGCTTTTGAGAACTAGAGCAAGGATGCGACAGTGAGCGAGTATAGACTATGGTATCATGAAGACTATGATCGAAGTTTCGGTATATCACGTGGAGGCAACCCCAGCTCTTGTTCAGATGGTGAAGCAAAATCAGTGGCGGGATCAGCATTTGCAGGGAATTTGGACGCAGATTCAGAACGGAGAGTGGTTTGAAGAATGGAGTGTGCATGCAGGCAGATCGTTATATTTCCAGGAGCGTCTTGCAGTTCCAGCTATCGCCGAGGTGATGAAAGCCGTTTTGGACGAAGCTCATAGGTCTCAGTTCACCATTCATCCGGGAAGCACAAAGATGTATTGTGATTTAAAGAGGCAATATTGGTGGAGAGGCATGAAGAAAGATGTTCGAGAGTACGTGGCCAAGTGTATGACATGTCTTCAGGTGAAAGCCAAGCATCAGAAGCCCGTAAGGCAGCTTCAGCCGCTTCTTATTCCAGGGTAGAAATGGGAGCATATGACGATGGATTTTCTCACAGGTTTGCCGAGGACGGAGCAGCGGCATGATGCAGTTTGGGTCGTGGTCGACAGGTTGATGAAATCAATGCATTTCATTCCGTTCAGGTCGACATGTTCGATGAGGATTCTCGGGGATTTGTATCTGCAGAACATAGTGAGGTTGCATGGAGTTCCTTTGTCCATCACTTCTGATCAAGACACCATGTTTAATGCTAAGTACTGGAGGAGTTTTTAGGAGGCTTTAGGTATGGATTTGAACTTCAGTACGGCATTTCATCCTCAGACTGATGGACAGTCTGAGCGATTTATTCAGATTCTCAAGGATATGTTGCATGCCTGTGCATTAGACTTCGGTGGAAATTGGAAGAAATATTTGCATCTGGCGGAGTTCGCGTACAACAACAACTATCAGGTGAGTATTGGTATGGCACCATTTGAGGCGTTGTATGGGCGACCGTGTTGGTCACCGGTGTGTTGGGTAGAGCCAGAAGACAGGGTTATTCTTGGACCGGATGAGATCCGTGATAGCAATAAGAAAGTCGTTGTGATTCGAGATCGATTGAGGGCAGCTCACAGTCGACAGAAGAGTTATGCAGATAGAAGACGTAGACCCTTAGAGTTTGCGGTAGGAGATTTCGTTCTCTTGAAGGTATCGCCTCGTAGAGGAACTATGCGGTTCGGGGTGAGTGGAAAGCTTGCACCGAGGTTTATTAGACCGTTCGAGATCACTCAGCGTATTGGTGTAGTTGCTTATCGGCTCGACCTTCCGCCCTGAACTTTCTCATGTTCACGATGTGTTCCATGTGTGGATGCTTAGGAAGTGTCCGCCTTGAGCAGGGTAAGATAGTTTCATTTCACGATGTGCAGGTTCGAGAAGATACGAAGTACGAGGAGGTGCCGATTCAGATCATCAATCGAAAAGTGATCAGTTTGTGTCGTTGTGAGATACCGTTGGTAAAGGTTGTGTGACAGCATCACGGGGTTGATGAAGCCACTTGGAAACTAGAGTCGAGTATGCGGGAGTTGTATCCGCATTTGTTTTGTTTCTAAATTGAGTTGTAAATTTCGAGGGCGAAATTTCTTTTAGGGGTGGAGAGTTGTAATGCCCCGAAATTATTTTAATGTTATTGTAATATAAAATGATGAATTAGTGTGCCATAATTAACGTTTCAACATTAATTTGATCATTTGGTTAAATTTTGAATTTTTGGTTGTTTTGTTAATTTAATAAATCCTAATGATTCCTTATTATTTTAAAATGTTATTTCGAGTTTTTAAAACACAACAGTTTGTAAAATGTTAAAAATATTCTGTTTTACAAAACCGTGGGCGGCACATGGTTTTCGCACAGTAAAACCGCCCACCATTTCTCTCTATTTATTCTCTCTCCTCTTCCTCTCTCTTCACTCTCAGCTCTCACTCTCTCTCCTCCTCTCTCCCGTGTGAGGCTCTCTCTCTCTTTCTCTCTCGGTTTCTCTCTTTCTATCTTAAATTTCTTTGAGATTTTTGAATCAAAATTCGAATCCAAGCTTCGGGTTAGCAAGTAGGAAGCTCAGGGACGTGATTTAGCAACCAAGAACGTGGATTGAAGCTTGAATTTGAGGTTAGTTTTGAAATTTCTCAACTTTTTCTAAATTTTTAATTTTCATGTATTTTTGAAATCTAAGTTTAGTTTGAGCTTAGAAAACCCTTGATTTGAGTTAAAGGAACTTAGAACACCTAGAACCTAAGCTTGGATTGAAGAAAAACGGATTAGATTTAAGATTTTTTATTTTTCCTCATTTTCTCCCATTTTTGGATTTTTGGGATTTTTGTGTTTAAATCTTGTTTAAATGAGTTCAAAGTGTTCTATTATGTTTTTCTATCATCTATGAATGTTTTTCATGCCTGAGATTTGAAAAAAACAGGTTAAAATCAAGATTTAGATTTTGGGAGAACGAAAACCCGTAGCTGGGATTTCTAGGTTTCTCTAGTTCGGCATGGCCGAACTACGTGTTCGGTAGGCCGGATTCAAAGGATCGGCAGGCCGGACTCATCCGTTCGGCAGGCCGAACCTAGAAAATGTCCGGTCGACCGGACCTGATTTCTGGCAGGCCGAAGCAGGACGTCCGGCAGGCCAGCAGAGCATGGAAAAATTTTGTGATTTTTCACCCGTTTTTACTTTTTTGAACCCCAATTGAAATTCCAACCTTGTGAAAATAATTTTAAAGATACAAATGGTACACTAGGACATCATGAAAATGGTTTAGTAATATAGAATGTCTCAAACTAGATATTGATCGACTTAGTGTGTATCTAGGATCGTTCGTGGTTCTACTAGAGCTAACGTATAGCAGACCGAGATTATGGTGTGAGGCACTGGCACGAGTATTGAGGTAGGACTTCTACCCTATCTTTGGTAACCCATTTTCAAAATGATTTGGCCTTGAAAAGGGTTTCTATAAAAATGTTTTCAATGGTTGATTGAAAATAGGATTTATCGGTTGTATTTTTATAAACCGTGAATTGAAGTGAACTTCATAATGAACTTCATAATGAATGTTAATGAGAATATCTGGTAAATGGATTTTGTATGATAATAGAAATGAATATAAGGGCATGATGCCATATCGGAGATCGAATCGTGTAGCGATCGACCTTGGGGGCAGGTCTCGAAACCCAGCTGGGCCACTACGGTGGTGATATTCTTATGGTTTGCCTAGGAAAAGAAAATGTTGTTTCTGATCGATCAAATAAACTGTTTTTGGTAAGAAACAATTTTATTTAAATTTATTTATTTATTCAAGGTTTCTTTTCAATAATTCCCTGGATAATGAGATTTTTCTTTAAATTAAATGATTTATCAAAATATAGTCTTACCGAGCCTTTCGCTCACATTTTCTTTATTTTTCCTAAATTTCCCCCTCTAGGTGGATTCCCACTTAGGTTCAGAGAGGACTCTACGGACCGAACTCAAGAGCAGTAAGAGGACTAGTAGATTACTTGCATTAATTGAACAGGGCATGTAATGTTTTTAATTTTTTTTATGCTTGGACTATGGTTGTATTATTATATTGTCAGTACTATGTGTGTGCACAAGTTGTGGGTCAGTGGGACCCATACTCGTGGTTCTTTATTATTTTAATATTCGCTTAATGATTTCACCTGCTTAATGTTTATGAATTCTTTTATAAAATGTTGTTTCGAAACTTTCACATTTTTTATTATTTAATTTAACCTATAAAATTCTTGATTTTAGTTAATTTTTTTTAATTAATTTAAATAATTCGTCACATCACCTCTCGTACTCTGAGGCGTGACATTCATTGACATGCTTAAAAAGTGAATGGGGATCTCAGGGACCGGCGGGGACACTCTTCATCGTCTTCTTCCTGAAATTAATTGGGTCAATCTTGGCTTAATATAGAGGAAAAAGTTTATAAAAATAAGTTAATTTTAAAGACAACTAGAGGGGTACCTAGGTCTAGGAAGCTCACGGTACAGAGGGGTCTTTATCTACAGTAGGTATTTTGTCAACGCCGAAGGGGTTAGATGCGCTGTCATCAAAGAAGAAGAAACAGAGCAGTTTACGATTTTTTTAGCAAAAGAAATATTTGAAAGCAAAAATAAAAGTTTTTAAGATTTATCTTGTACAATGACACACTAAAAATTCCGGTGAACTGATCACTGAGGAGCACTTGATGTTATATCAGTGGTTGAAAGTGCACTACTAGTAGTGTATCAGGAGGGCGCACTACCATAGCATCTCTCTATATTTCTAAAGACTCATCCAAGCACAAATTAAATTCAGTTTAGATTTCAATTTAAACTAGATAGTATGGATTTTTCTTGTTCAAACAAAAACAAAGGTACAAATCAACGCAATCCAAACCCGCAAATTACTCGACAAGGGATGCATATTATGTATACTTTTTTACTTGCTCCGCCCCTATAGAAAAATTAATTAGAGGGACGGAGGCGTGACTCAACTAAAGAGTGAGAGAAAATACAATTTTAAAGGAGAGGAATGCAATTCTCAAGCAGGCAAATTGCAAATTTTATAAAATTTCATACACAATATCTGAAGAAAAAAAATTCATGAGATATAGCCACTCATCTTAATCCGTGTATAGCTCTGCCTTTCACTATTTATGTATCTATATGAGGTAAAAGTCCATAAAATAGTAAGAAAGAACAACTAGCTAGTAGCTAGTATTGAGGAAAATATTAATATATTGGCACCCTCTGGAACCCTTGCAGTCAAATAACTTCCTATGTTAGAATTGTTACCCGTTGGTTAATAGAATGAAAGGGAGAGAAAGCTAGCGGGTTTTGGAAGCTTTATGTAGGGGGTAAAAAGTGGAAAATTATATTACTTATCAATAAAAAAAAAGTGGAAAATTATATTACTTATCAATAAAAAAAAAGTGGAAAATTATATTACTTATCAATAAAAAAAAAAGTGGAAAATTATGTACGAATAGATGTGAAGAGACATTATCACGGGGGTGACCACATCCCCAATCCACGCCCATGTGACCCCCTTTGTAGCCCATGCCTAATTCAAAGAATATATCCCCATCTCTCCTTTCGTCTTTTTCCTACGCGGATGCAATTAATAATGGCTCTCTCTCACTCTCCTCTTTCGTCTATAAATTACACGCAACAACACAAATGTCTCTTTCCCTTTTTTTGATTTCACTGTCATAATTTTCATCTAGCTTTTTAGTTTGAGAAATTGTAGCCAGACAAAACTACAAAGTACACGTGCGAAGGTCAAATCTTCCCTTCACTTTCTTTTCTTAAAATTTTGCCCTGGCCGTGCGGATAAGTTTATTTTCTTATTTTGTGTATTTACTTGATCTGTTCTGCTTACCCTCCATTAATTCTGCTGGTACAACTTCATTAACTAAATAATTTAGTGGAGGATGGAGTAAATTGTACCATCACCTTAAATTATTCGCTTTTGTAATGTATTTTGAAGTTTTAATTTTGACAAATTACACATGAATTTTGAAATCATGATTGACAATTCAGGTCCAATAGCTAATCATTATTAAGAAGCATTGATGGTTTTAGTCACGAGATTCGTACGTGAGATTTTTTAATTATAGAGCTTGTCATTTTAAAAAAAAAAAATTAAAACTTGATACATGAAAAAATATACTAGACAGAAATTAAAAGTAACTATCAGACTTTAATTGCTAATAATTTCTAAGTTCACCATGTATTTTATTAAAATTAAAACTTTAGGATGTATTAAGAAAAAACAATCGTTGAAGTACACAGAGGATAATGTGTGTATATATATACACACTTCAACTATTGTTTTTTTTTAACACATCCAAGCAACTCATATATATATATATATATATATTTGTTTTTGCTTATAATATATATATATATAGAGGTAGTGCTTTTAGTCCATCGGAATGAACCAACAATCCAAGCAACTCATACCGTTGAGATTATATCCAACAGTCTTCATTCACCTAAGGGCATTAAAAATTGCTAATTGCTTTTCACAGCCTATACCCACTTAACTTCCACAGCCTTTTGAACATTGCTATTTGGCCCCACGTCCTCAAAATCTGCTGCAGAACTGTCCCACACTCCCTCTTCTTTCATTTTTTTTTTTATTTGCTTCCGCATTATTTGAATATAACCCAACTTTTAATCTCTCTCATAAATAAAATGATTGCAAACGTCAACACTCAAAATTGTATGAAACTTAGACCTTGAAAAAACAAATATTTTAGCTTGAAAAATTAGACCTTGCACTTTAGTTCCTTAATTATAAACATAGTTTAATTTTTGTCTTAAAATATTTGAAAAATAGATAGAAAGAAAAGAAAATGGCTCATGATGTTTGAAAAATAAATTGTTTGTTAGCTTAATAACTGTTTCATAACTGTGTGTTTGAGACTCATCAATAAAAAATATTAAAAGAAAAAGTGCATTTGAGAACTAATGGTTTTTGTTTTGCCAAATATGAAGTTGAATGCACTGTGTCATTAGAAACTTAAGCCCTAGTAGAAGAAAACTATAGTACTTTTTTTTTAAAAAAAAAAAAGGAAGGAAATTGTTTACTGTTAGTAGGTTTTTCACTAGCTAGTATCTTAACTGAAGCAAAAATGAGTGACAGGGAAAATGAAAATTTATGCTTTTAGTTCGAGTTTGATAAATGATTGCAAAACTAAAACTTCAACTTCCATCATGTTGAGAATGGTAAGACTTTTTCTATTTAATGTTTGGTTTACCATCGTAGTATATTATTTTTTGTCTATCACTTTTCTTTTCTCGTGTTTTCTTAACTTTCACTTATAGTTTTTTCCACTCTTTCTCTCTTAAACTTTCTCTCTCGTTACTATCCCTCTATATTGAGGTAGTAGAATTGGAAAAGATAAAATTTTACTTGTTTAACCCAAACAGAGGATTCCAAATCCACCTAAATAACCCACAAGAAGAAACTCAAATTTGAGAGAGAATTCAACTCTAATATTCAACAAGGACACTCACATTTCTGAAAAGTTTTAAATTTTCCAATAATAATACTATTAAAAACGACTTTTGAAGAAAAAAATAACTAGAAAAAGCCTTCTTTCTGTTTTTGGAGCAAAAATTATATTTACAAGAGTGTAAAAGTCAATTAAACCCATATTTATAAAAACATCATTTTCAACATTCTTGTGACACCCGTTATTCTTCTAACGGGTATTGAGGTAATTAAATTAATTTTTAGTGTATAAAAAAAAATTGCTTCATTTAAATTTATTTTATAATATTTATTTTTATCTATTTTTAAATTTTCTAAAATTCTCCTATATTTATTTAGTATGATTACTAAAAAGCCTTAGAACTTCTAATAAATCTCAAAAATGTCATATTGGCATTATGTGTGTTAAAGTCTTTAGATGAGACATAAGGATATCTTTTCCAACTACTCTTGACCCTCATTTTCTTTATTTCCTCCGTGACATGCTTCAACATGTCTCCTCTATAATTGTTTCTATCACTTCTCTTCAAAGACTTCATCTTTTCTTCCTTTCTCTTCCACGGTTCCCACACTCTTCTTCTCATTTCTTTGCTGAAGCAAAATACTTAGAGAACTTCTTCAAGGCAGCCATAAAAATCAGCCACCATCACCTCCATTTGAGCAAGAATTTCAGTCATACCGAAGTAAAGGAACCTGTTTTGAAGCCATTTCAAGCTTCCAACTAACCATAATCCGAGGTTAGAATCTTATGAACAAATTTAGTCTTTCATTTATAAATTTTCTTTTATACTAAAGGATTATTCAAATTTGCGTTCTTAAACCTAAGTATATGTTTGTTGCTATTTTGGAGCATATGTATGAAGTCTAAGTGTATATGCCCTAGACATAAAATTTATATTGTTAAACTTTGTAATACCTCTATGGGCAGTGGTTATTTCTTGAAATTCTAAGATTAAATTAAAATGAATTTTATGAATTGGTTTGCATATTTGAAAAGTAGCATCCCAGGCTTTCTAACGAGCTATCATAAACCTAAATCGGAGTTGTATTTTATTTTCTAAGAATTATTCAATTTTTGTATTGGAAACTAGTAAATCTACCAGTTTGTTATGGTATACCAGCTGCTAACCTGAACCAAGAACCCATCTTTGCTCACCACCTAATTCTTTAATGTCTTGCAACCTTTCCAATATTATCCTAAGTGATTGATGAATCTTATTAGGGACTAAAACATATAGATTACTTGTTCACATTTTATATTGTGTTAAGACAAAAATTGTTTACTGTGGTATTCAAAAGAGATTTATATAAAAGCTTTAATGGCATACTAGTAAGATAGGTTTACACATGATTTATTTATGAATGTAGTTGTATGTTGTGCTTTAGTTTTAATTGTCCTTATGCACGCCTTAGGATCAAGGGAGTATGGAGCTAACGTTAATTGATTCCAGGATTAAGAGACTGTTGATAAGCTTAAAAGGTAGGGATTCTATTACTCATCTTTTGTGAGGTTTTTATAGAATTAAAATTGATTGTTTTGCCGCAATATATATATATCTATGTTGAACTGATATTATATGAGTATCACATATGAAACTATGACATGGACTCGTCTTGTATTGTACGGCGAGGAACATAATGAATTGACACATGTTATAAATTGAGAAGCATGGTTAGGAAAACTAACTCTATTGATAATGATTTAATATAGAGAAATTGTGAGACATGAAAAGGGCGACGGTTACGTCCTTGGGCATGAATACCCTAAAAGGTAAAATAGGGGGAAGGTGATGACGCTTCCTTGGGTTGAAAGTCCCAGAACACACTGTACAGGAATTGATTTGGTGAGGACTCGGGGCTTGATGTCCCCTCACCGGAACACCCTTGGAATGTTTATAGGGTGATCAAGTGCGCCCATTTGGGTCTCGATGAGTTGAGTGATACTCAATTTAACATGGATACCTAGGAACAATGATGATTGGTAATATTTGTATAAATGTGTAATTATGACACTTGGTAATGATTAACTACGGTATCCATAAGATGTGATCATAATAAACCTCATAATCTGGAATATGATGTGACTTACTGACCATGCAGATTTTAATGTGGTAATGATAAAAACCTAAAGGTGAGTAATGGCTTTCTCTACTGAGCATAGTGTTGCTCATACCCTTATGTTTATATCTTTTCAGGACTCACTAAGTGTAAGGTGGCTACGAGAAATATAGTTGAGGAAGTGATGTAGCTATATTACATTGGGACTGCTTCAATCGTTGAGAATGTTCTTCATGATAATGTAAGCATCAATTGTTACTTTCTGTGACTGTATTACAATGTGTTGAGGGTTAAAATGATGATGACAACAGTTTATATTATTAAATTTAAGGTGCTACATTTAAAACTGTGGTTTATTTATCGTTTATATTTTTATTTTTGAGTTGAGAGTTTTCATTTAAGTCCCGGGCAAATTTTATTTTTAAGGTTTTACTTTTATTATTTATTTTTATTTTATCTCATTAAAAACTGTTAACCCCCATATAGGGGCGTTACAATTCTATATAACTAAAAACATTTTTTTGAACCATAAAGAGAAATCTTTCGTTTTTTCAAAGAAATTTAATGGTCAAATTTGAGTCAATAATAGGAAATATCTATATGAGAAAAATTTAAGAAGGGAGTGCAATCCAATTGGTGCGTATTGTATTTTAACTAGTACTTACAATATTATTATTCAAAAAAATCCAAAAACTTATGAAAAGGCAAGAATTAAAAAATATTAATCTATGACTCATATATAGGATGAACTAAAGTTACATGCAACTGAAAAGAGTATTACATTAAACTATTGTAAAGTTATGTTGTGGTTCTCAAAAATTATTTATATGTGCAAAAGGACAATAGTACTCAAAAAACGAATTGATAATTACGATCTTACTAAGTCAACTCCTCTTGTTGACATGTAATAACAAGTTACACCACAATTATTATAGAAAGATAAAAGTAAATGATGCCACTTCGGATATTTTTAGCCTAACTACATGTGACTATGATGTCTAATTACTTAATTAACAGTGGATGCAACTTCCATTAGATAGATGGAAGCAAAGTCTTATATATTATATATATATATACACACACACATATATATAAAGAAAGTGAAAATGGTAATATACCCGCATCATAATATGATAAGCAGTCAATTTCACGTGATCATTACGATTTAATTGGTCATTATCATCATTATCATAAGACAATAATAATAACCCATCTTTTCTATGTTGTGTACGAATGTAAAATTTGATTAGCTAAACAGCTTGCATATGTCTAATCATTAATGTACTAAGTTTCTGATTAGTACTTAAAAAAATTGTGGAAACGACTTGTGGATTTACAAAATGAACATGAAAAGTTTTGCCCTATTAAAGATGTGGCCGTAAGCACTGGTAATAATCAACCCTAATAAACTCATATATGTATATAAACATAGAGGAAAAGAAGCGACCAAATCTATCTCTGGCCTTTTGTAATTCAATAGCACTTTTTCTTGATGCCCACTATATTATCAAGAAAACAACAAAGTCTATAAAAGTTTGCTCAGAGCTTTATTAATTAGGAAGACAAGGATATTTTGTACAATAATTTACTCAACAAAAAGAGAGATTTTCGTCGTTTGTGAATCACTCGGATAAATGCACTAATTTGAGCCAATGAAATATATTGCAGTTATAGTATATTAATACACCATCTGTACAAGAGGCAGTTACTTCTTAATCATAAAATACGTGCACAAATAGCTATATTAAATAGGAATTGTCTAACATGATCATGATCACTTGGACATGGTTCCGTAATTACATTTGCATTTCAATACACCGTGTGAATATGTGGTCAGAAAAATAAGCTTATAATATACGTTGTGCCTATATATATATATATATATATATATGTGTATACACAAATATATGTCTCAATGGAAAGGTCTATTTGTGGAGGGGGACCTATTTATTTGGTGAGTGTAGTGCTCAATATTATTGGTTGAAAATGAATAGCACGGCGATGGAGAAGACCACAGAGCCGTTAAACTTTGAAATTGTTTAGGTTTTTAAAGTTCATACTTACAAATATCAATGAATATTTAGTCCACATTGCAAGCATTGTAACATGGGGTCTATATTGCAACTGTTGGAAGAGTTAGGTTGACCGACTTTTCTTTTAGTACTGGTACTGGCTAAATTTATATGTACATCATACACAAATTAAATGATTTTTGGAGGCAAACATGATGCATCATGAAGTTATATTAGTAAAGGAAAAATAAAATAAAAGGTAAAAGAATTTAAGATTAAAAGTGTAGTTTTCATCTTTAGGAGAGTCACAAAATTAACATCCTACATATGAAGTAGTGAAAAATTCTTTTGCGTATATTATACACATATTAAATGATTTTTGGAGGCATATATGATATATCATGAAGTCGTTATAAAAGGTAAAAAAATAAAATAAAATTAGAAGTCAAAAGAATTTAAGGTTAAAAGTATAATTAGGGGGTTCACAAAATTAGTGATACATATGAATAGTGAAAATTGTTTGTGTATATTGTACACAAGTTAAATGATATTTGGAGGCTTTTGATGTATCATGAATTGTGATAAAGGTAAAAGAATTTAAGATTAAAATTGTAATTTTCATCTTTAGGAGATTTACAAAAGTGATACCTTAACACCAAATATATGAATTGTGAAAAATTGTTTGTGTGTGTATGATATTTTTGTGAACCAAGCTCAAAGGTGCCCATATGGAACTTGTTCCTTATCAAAAGTGTATACATAATTATATGTATAATTCGGAGCTAATATATATTTATATATAAATTAAAAACCCCGTAGGGTGAGGAGCTAAGGAGGAAACCAAGCTCACGACCGTCTTTATTTCTAAAGAAAGAGTGCTAATCAAGATGTTTGGTATAGTGGTTAAAACCATTTGCTAGAGCTGTAAACACCTTAACATATGAGAGCTTTACATTGTAGCAATTTTTTGATTTTATTGTAGCATCTGAGAGTTTTACATTATTCTTAATTGAAAGGTTAGTTAAAACCAACTAATAACAAATAGGTCAAATTTTGTATCCGCCTCAATATTCGTAGATATAGAAAACAAGAAAACAAAAATTAAAATTAAAATTAAAAAGAAAAAAATTCTCCCTAATTATATATTCTGTTCAAACATCAAAATTTTAGTACGACAATATTCTTTTGTAGGAACATGTGCCTCATCTCAGTAAAATGCATATCCTCAGTAATCTATATCAATCTCAATCTCATTTGGCCTATAGAAAAAAAAAAAAAAAAAAGGATTAAAAGCATTTCAGAATCTCATAAATTAATGTCGACTATTCAACTTTTTATTTTTTTTCGTGAATAACTGAATTACGTGCGATTTATAAACCTCATTTGTGAACAGTTATAAACGGCGCGGCTATTCCTTTTTAAGTGATTACTTTCTTATTGCTATAGCAAAAAAGCACACCTTTATCCGGCAAAAAAAGGAATAGTAATTAACGAAGTTAAAATAGGGTTTTTTACACTAATACTCTCTTGGTTTCCAAATTTACATATTTATAATTAATGAAAACAAATAAAGTTAACGTTCGTAGATTTTATATATATATATATAGAGAGAGAGAGAGAGAGAGAGACAACCCTTTTTTTAGTCGACTACAATGCAAAACCTAAGTTTAGACTATTGAATATTTTAAAATGCCAAAAATTTCCCTCCCTACATCAGAAAAAAGATTTCCAATTGTATATAGAGTTAAAAGTTGATTTTTTATCTTTATTAAACACCAAAAATGAGTTTAATTGTTTCTTACACACTTGTAACTGTAATTGTAACTATATAATTTGCACTTTAATGGAAAGAAAGAGGTTTTGTTTTTTGTTCTTTATATTTTCAAAAGCCATTCTTCAATAGTAATGTCCTTTCACAGTGCACTTACAGTATTTAAAACGACAGAGAGATGTAATAGGACATTTAAGCGATTTAACTTGTCCTGTGCTCTCTCTCTCTCTCGAAATTTCATAACCATATTTGAAGAGTGACTACTTTGTTCTTTTTTTTCCCCTCAAACCTCTCCTTTTCTTAAAACATAAATGTTAAATTATTTTTAAAACACCAATTCTTAAATTATAACTAACGATGTTCTGTAAACTCAAACATTAACAATTTTTAAATAATAAAGAATCAACAAAAGTAACAAAAATTAACTATATCTTCTACAATAACACAACCCTTTCATTCTATTAAAATTAACTATATCTCATTAAAAAAATCAATTATATCACATTCTTAAAAAATACCAATTACATTGTATGCTGAAATATCATAAATCAGTTCTCTTGAAAAAAAATTATCTATCTAGATTTTGGTCGACAAGGATAGGCGAGCGATTTATTGTTGATTTTGGTAGAAACAGAAGTTGTAATGGCACATGCGGAAAGGAGGGGCACCCAGAGCCATGACAACACCTTTCCCTTTCTGCCAAAACCAACAATGAATTTCGAAGACTTGGTGCCTAGGCTCGCACGGGAAAAAGGGAGCTACCTAGGCTCATGCTAGGATGCAAAGGATCAAGGGAGTCTAGGCTCATTGTGGGGAGCGTGGATGCTCGCGTGGGGAGGATGGGGTGGCTGTTTAGGCTTACATGAGGACAATGGAAGTGGGGTGGCAATATGGGCGATGTGATGGACATGTTGGGGAGAGAGATCACCGGTGATGGCTGCTGAAACCTGCCGATTAATGGCTGTGCAAAGGCGAGATAAAGACATTGATAGGCTAGCTACTACTAGTGCAGGCGGCAGTGATGTGGGAAGGTCTAAAATTTTGAAAGGTTTGGTTGTTGCACATAATTTGAATATCATTTGAAAATCAAGGAACAAGTGAAAAGAGCACAGTTAGATAGATGGATGAGACCGATTTGGATATTTTTATGATTTTACACTAAAAATTACTGAGTTAGAATAAGAGCGCGTTTTCGTATATTTTCAATAAGCGGGTGTATTCTAATATTTCAACAAAATACAAAGGTATAATTTTTTTTTCCTATTAATCTAAGTCATTTTTCAGTCTAATTATTTTTGAACAACATATTTTGAGTAGGCAATTACGAGACAATTTGGATTGGTAGGAACATTAGTTAAAAGTGGTCATCTATAGTCAGTTGAGTCATATACATGAAATTAACGATAGATAAGTACATCCATGATGATCAGTTACATAATTGATTAATCAATTTCGTACTAGCTTTAAAATAACCTTTGTAGTAATACTATAAACAAACGCCTAATAACTATACACTTTCAAAAAAAGAAAGAAAGGAGTTTATATCAAATACCATTAAATATAATATCTATAGTACATATGAGATCTATAAGAGAGGTACATATATCATACGTACGTACTGGTCTAGCACGTACTTGCTTTATTGTAATATATAAGTTTCAAACTCGAATACAAGGTAAATGTTTTCAACAGCCAGCAAATATCACACAAGTATTTAATTAATAATATATAGGAAGAGTTTTTTCTTTTCTGTGCTTAATTCGGACGACAAAACAATAATTATACATAATTAGAGACAATAATAAAACCACACATACAGGTTTAAAGATCAAAGCAACCAGCTAGAGGAGAAGCTATTAAATTTTGGACCACGTTATCTCCCAAATTAACCTCTTCTCTAACCGAAGAATTAAGACTGTAGTTGCTGCAAAACGATTGTGGAAAAAAAAAAAAAAGAAGAAGAAATTAATTACATGACCTTGTTAGCTAATAAAAATTATTATTATTTGAATTAAAAACAAATGTTGATTCCTTCAATAACAACAAATAATAAAAAATATTGTTTATGGAGGAAATATATATAGCGTGAACATAATAATTAGGTCTCCTAGGTAACGCGACTTACTTTTATCTCTTAAAGTGGGAAATAAATTTTGATTAATCAAAATAATTTTAAGCACTGTTTTTCACATTTGAGAAATTGAATATAAACGTGTTAATTACGAAGAAAATAGATACTTACATACATACATACATATATATATATATATATATATCCATATTTTTGGAGGAGAAATTTACCCTATATGCAGTGCATCTTTGCATGGTAACTGCTCAAAGCTGAATTCCACATGCTGAGATGGGTGGTGGGAGTATGCAATGTTGTGCTCCCTAGCTTCATTTGCAGTCATTGCCTCCAACTGCGCCCCAACAACAAAGTTTATATATACAGGAAAAGCTATTAATTATATTTATATATGTCTGAGAAACTTATGTTAAAAAAATTTTTGGGCCATTTGATTCATATGTAGGTTTGAATAGAAATTTAATTATTTTTCCAGTTTTAATATGAAAAAATACTGTAAAAAAAAAGTACGAGCCAAAACCTTTTGATTCAAATCAGACAAGCAAAACTTTTTCTAGCCTCATAAAAGATTAGTTTAATATTATGGATCAACTATAATAATAAAATGCAAATCGTATAAAGGCATTTCCTTTTCCTTTCCTCGAGAAACAATAATGGAAGTTTGAGGATACACTATACTTTGACTGCACATAAAAACACGACAAACAACTGCAACAGTATGTCCAGCCAAATATAGAAAAGGATCACTATCCCATAAATGAGCCTAAATTATTTCGTTTTAAGGCCCACATTGTCTGATTTACCTGACTTTCAAGTTTTGCCACGTCTTATTTTGGATCAAAACATATATACATAAAATATGTGCCTGAATTACATACAAACACAACTAGATATATGTGTATATATATGTGTGTGTGTGTGTGTGTTTGTATATATATGAGGGGGTTTGATACCTTTCTTTGCAGTTCATTGTTTGCTTCCAGCAGAGATTCTTCCTGAAAATTAAACCATTATATCGATGTGGAACACTTTTTTTTCTTTTTTCTCTTTGAGAAAAATAACTAATAATTAGCTGCATATAATAATTAGTTTTATAAATTCCCAACAATATTGTTTGTAGTACCTTCCTACGAAGATTAAAGAGGTCATCGAGCATAGATTGGGTCTGAAACAATCATGAATTGCAGATTACATTAGTATTAATAGTACTTCTGAGAAAATGTGAACAAAAATTCAGATATGGATGGGATTAAGAGACATTAATGTTTTGAACAGATAAAAGGAGGAAAAATTATAGCATTTTGATTTTCCATTTTCCATGAGGCAACTCCATTTCTAGATTACACACTTATAAAAAAAATAAAAATAAAAATAAAAAAAAACTACAAAGAAATATCAAAGTTAAGGAAATTTTGAATTCATTTACAAAAGGAGTGATGATGATTTTCTCACGGTATTTATACATACGACACGCTTATTAATTACGTTTTATATCTTCAGTGCTTGAGTTGAGTTACACACCAACTTTGTGTCCAAAGAAAAGCGGAAAAGACTTGGCAACTAGAATGATTAAAAAGCAAAGCAACAAACATATACACAAATATAGAGTGCTGTACTAGCCTAATAATTACAATAACAGGTTTTGGCTCTTCTAAACTTAGAAAGAAGCAAAAACCAGACATCAGAATTTTCTTTTTCAAACTTTTCCTATTAATATGATAATCGCCAAAACCTGACCAAAATAGATTACTAAGGATATCCCACTTTTACAATGTCAAATGATCTTGACACCAATCTCAATCTATGACCCAATTCTGTTTCTAATAAAGGTTTACCAATCAATTAGTTACTTGACCATGGTTGTTAATCTATTCCTTTTTGCTGTTAGTTATTTCAACTATAACCATATATTATGGGGACTGAATAGTGAGCCTTTGTTTGGTATTCCAGTTGGAACTAATAAACAATGTAAAACTTTTACCAACTATACTGTAAAAAACAAAAAATTGTTACAGTGTAGAACTCTTATATGCTACAGTCTTTAAGCCAACATTTTTCGTTCCAACCACTGTCCCAAACACCCCTTGAGTCGAAGATTGAACTCAAGTTCCTTAAGAAACTTCTAGATGCATTTGATGCTTTTGGTGTTTTTCAACGGCAGAAACTTCACCGTTATGAGAAGGATTTTTTTTTTCCTTCTTCTTTTGTAGTAAAATCCTTGTGGTTAGGGGGAAGGATCTGTTCAGATCTTACGTATATGTGTGTGTGTGTGTACTGTTTTGAACTTTTTGCAACTATATATGAGGTTGAAAAAGCTAGCTATTTACGTCCAAAAAAAAAAAAGAAGAGCTAATTGGCCACAAATCCTTGCATAATAAATTAATAATGCAGTTCAACATATATACGAAGAGGGAAAGAAACTAAACAATCATATAAGCAGACTGCAACCAGGATATTCCTACCGCCAGCGTACTATTGCAAAAATATATAGAGGAATATACTTGTATTATTACTTAAAAGAGAAAGAGAGAGAGAGAGAGAGCGAGAGAGAGAGAGAGAGAGAGAACAGAAGCAGAGAAAAAATTTACACTTAAAGGGATACACAGGTTTAATTGAAATATTTTGTTTTGAGTTAATATCATGCATGTTAAAATTAGCATTATTACAAATATCTTAATATCATTAGGATTATCTTGATATTCTTGTGATTATCTAGATAACATTAATTAAATTTTAATTTATATCTGTTGATTAGGATTTGAATTATCTATCAAACGATTAGGATTAAGATTAATTGATATTTTTATTTAGTTTTCATTTGTTTATTTATTTAATTCTAGCGCCTCATGTTTATGTGGGAGTCCTTTAGGAATGTTATTCAGTTTTTTATCATTAATAAACTTATTTTTGAGAATTCACTCACATACATGTGCTTGACCATTTATTGTTTTTTTTAATAACAAATTTTGTGTTTATTCTTATTTTCTGACATTCTAAGCCAATTTTAGTTACCAATGTAGGTTTTGTTAATAACAAAAAACTGGTTTAGTGCCCTAAGAATGATAATGAAGTCTTGTGAGAGGCTTTCCTTGATCATACCTATTTTGCATTATCGGATTTCCCTTTGTCTAATTTAATTTGGTCTGAATTATTTATTCCTCATGGCACTCGACTCATCTTTGAAAAATCTTTCAGAAATGTCTGCGCACAGAAGTTGGTCTTGATGATTTCCTTTGAGACGACAAAATTTCTCTACATGCGCAAATTTCTGAAAGACACAATTTTCCTATCGATGTTGTCAGTTTTCTTTAAGAGTGGTGGGTCTCTTCTACATATTTTCCTGAATTGCAATTAAAGTTCAATCTCTTTCTAAAGCTTTTGTTTGTGCTTCAATCTTGAGGAGTATTTTCTCCATCGGTTGCACGGCAAATTCTACGAGTGGTTCAACAATCTTCATAATTTGAGAGTTATTGGTAAACCTAGATGCACTCCTCTTATTGTTCTAGTTAAGTGGGGGCTCTCCTTCCTAATACCTAAATGAAGGTTTAATACTGACGATTCATCCTTGGACAGTCCAGATAAAGAGGGATGTGTTGTTATTTTTTTGATTATTGTCATAGATTTATCAAAGGTTGCTTTTCAGTACCTATTCAAGTTAGTTGAGTTTAGATCTGATGTCTCTATTTTCATGTATTTTTGGCAATCTCTCTGCTATTTATTTGACAAATCATTCAAACTTAGCAATACAAACACATAAATAGAACATAAATATTAAAAATAATAATACAATTCACTTTAGTCGATCGGACAGTCAAAGAGACACGAAAATGGGACAGCAGATCTTGATTTAAGTTGCTTACCCTTTTAAACTAAGTTTTGGGTGTTTGTTTTGGCTATTGATGTGCTTGGAAATTTAATTGGACTCATCTCTGGGTGGGGTGTGATTTAATATATGTGTTCACCATCTTTTGTTCGAAGATGTTCAGGTCGGCTTGATAATTAATGGTATTATGCTCTTTACAAGGCTTGTAACATTTCTATTAGGGTTCTATATTTTTCTTGAAGGTAATCAGGCTTAAGAAAGTTGGCTTTGTTGGCTCATCAAAATCATCATTCTTCACTGTTATTTAATGCTCCAGATAGTATCATTCCTCTGCCCGCCATGATCTTGCAAGGTGGGCCTATTTCTAATTCTGTTAAGGCTTGTAATGTTTATTTGTTTCGATGTTAGAGTCTTCGCCTTTCTCAGATTGTGCATTCTTTTTCTTTGATTAGATTTTTTTCCCTTTCAAGCCTCCTCTCTCAAGGATTAGAACGCTAAAGCTCATCACACACCTAGGAATTCCTTCCTTTCTCAGTCACTCCCATGGACTTTTGTTGATGTTTTTCTTCCTTTTTGGTTTTGTTCTTCATCTTGTCTTTGATTCTTTCTTTTATAACTTCGTTAAATTTGAGTAACATTTTGGGTGTGTAATATTTAGGTTGTCTTAGAAAGTGTCAATCTAATCAATGTGTTTAGAAAGTGTCAATCTAATCAATGTCTTTGAAAGCCCTCTCTTTCATTATTAAAAAAAAAAGAGCCTATAGATAGGCTATTTCCGGATATTCTAATTAAATTAATGAATCTTATAAAGATTTAATGTTATTTTCTCCTTCTTGTTACGCTTCTCTTATATCATAATGCCTTTAGAAAGATTCGCTTGGCAGCTTTCTCCCTTAATAAGAGAGAGAAAGCATGGTAAGTACCATCGAGAAAGTGTGGTAAGTATACGTTTGCCAGTGAGTTATGTATTGAAATTGTTGAATTGAATTCCCCTTTGAAGAATAACAAATATTAAAGGGTGGAAATTTTCGGGGGGCAGTGTGCCTAAATTTGATATAATTTCCAAAGTGCCAAACACCTGACTAGAACTCTAATCTGAACAATAACCAAGCCTAGGGAAAGATATATAAACCAGAGGCAATTCATGGAATTGTATACCCTATGTTTAGAAGTATATAAATTATGAGAAGAATCATTGGTACGATCCCCTTGATTGGTTAGATCATGGTCAGATTACTTAGTTCAGACTGCAAAAAGTATGCAAAAGCTAAGATAATCTCATTAAAAATAAACATATTTTTCATGTTCATGCAACAAATTTGGGAATACCTTTGTTGACCTAATTTGCCTCAATGACATGTCCAGTTTATGCTCGAGCTGTCCTAGCTCCTTTAGTCCCAACTGCTCCAAATCCTCCCCAAGAAGATGCCTAACAAAAAAAAAAATTATTATTAATTAATGCTCAAAACAAGCAATTAAGCAATGTCTACATGAAAATTTCCATTCTTTAGAAGCAATATAATGCAAATTAATCAAAAACAAACAAATGATTTTGCACTTCCGAAAGATATCTCAAGTCCTATTAAAAGTTTTGATTTACCTCTGAGTACGTCTTAGGAGCTCAACGTTTGCTTTCAGCCTCAAATAGTCTTGGTAGCTGCTCTGCTTGTGATTTTCATGAGGAAAGCAAATCTGTTAATGAATCACACACACACACACACGTCTCTCGATTAGGTGAAATTTTTAACTTAGATCGTGCGACTTTAAAATATGAGAATCTTTTTTTTAGATCCATCGCACAACAATAACTCGACCTCTACTACCTCTAGGTAGTTTTAGTTATGGATCACTAAAATTTATTTTAAGCAATACTCATGAGCAATACTTTTGTTCTTTAATTTCAAGCAGTTGATAAAATGCATAAATGAGCTACACACGTGCGCGGGCGCGCGCACACACATTCATACTTATGAGGGTACTGAAGTACTAAAACGGGCCATACGAATGTTCATTGAACATGGACACAATTTTATATACCTGTGTATCCTTTCCAGGATTTTTCCCTTCCTGTGCTCCATAACTGAGACTTTCATACCTCTCAATTGTCTTGGCCATGCTGACGTCAGAAAACAAGGTATAATGGTGAGACTAATGTTGAACTTAACACAATCAATCAAAAGAGAGATAGATTAAACAAACTCTAGATGCTATGATTAGACAAAAGGCATCCATAAAGATCAATTTTCTAGTTCACTTCAAAGAGCAAGATAAGGTTACATATAATAAAATATGAAGTTAATATTCTGGAAAGAATTGATCAAACAGAGACAACATATTTTAACTGAATAGGTTATGTGTTTCCCTTTCTTTTTTTTCTTTTTTTTTTTTTTTGCCTTTTTTTCCTCTAAAGAAAACCTCAAATTTGTCAAATAACAAAAAATCGTTAAGTTAGGGGTGTCAACCTAATTAAGTCCTAATTTGCCTAATCTGATGCTTGTTTATAAATTTCTTGCCATTCATTAAAAAAAAAAAAAAAAAAAAAAAAAAAAAAAAAAAAAAAAAACTTCAAAAAGGAAAAGTACACCTAGTTGGGAAGGCATCATGATCACATAAACATATTCCTTAAAAAATATATGCAACTCCGAAAAAAAGGCAAAAACTGTAACATAGAATTTAGAAAACAACCCAACAAGCGGTACATATTCAGAAGCATGGAATCTAATAATTAACAGATCTCATGTAGAGGGTAAGAGCAGAAAAACCTACTTCATAATTATTACACACACTGCTTTTCGTTTAATTAATATCTTCAGTTAAAACTACACTTGGAACTGCTTTAGTAGGGGAACCACCTAGAAACTTTACTACTCACACACATCTTTGATTAATTAAACTGACTACAGGCTACTGTTAACACTAAATAACCCTACTATTACATAGATTTAAGGTCAATATTAAGAAAAATACTTCTCATCCTCATCCCTATCCTATGGGATTAAAATCCCACCACTCACAAGACTATGGGTCCCATTCTAATACGTAATGTATTTGTTGGACTAGAACTCATTATTTTGTTAGTAATGGGGTTATAATTCCATGAGGTTAAATAAGATTGTTCCAATATTAATAGTTTATTTTGGTTTTTTATAGTCCCCTATATGCTAAGTACTAGTTTGGAATGAATTTTTTTTCAAAGATCTAAGAGCCATTTTTTGTGGAAGAATTTGGATGGATTTCGGAAGAGCGCCTTTGAGGAGATTCTATTAGATTCTCGGCAAATGCTACAAACAAAATGAGGAGGATATTCAAATTTTCAATTTTAGACATTTATTTAGAAATTTTCAAATTTATGTATACATTACAAAAGGCTAGAATTATCTCTCATTCAAACTGGAAAAGTAAAAGTTTTGCTTCTCTTTCCACTGCTTAAATTCAAAGCCAAAATTCCCCAATCAACCGGTCTCAAAAGTAATATGAACACCCTCTTTACACGTTTTTAGATATGTAGTTCCACGTGATAAAAATAAAATAAAATAGAAAAGAAGACTACTTAAAGACCAGGATACAACAAAATTGTTGCCAATATACCAAAAGAAAAAGAAAAAGGTGTGAAAATGAGGCATACCACATACTTCGAGCTTACAAGAACTCAAGATTAAAAAAAAAAAAAAACTTAGGAAAGCAAGCATCTTTTCAAAGGGGAAAAAAGTTGTCTAAAATTAGATCCATGGTATACATAATAGTTTTAGTACAAATGTTTTCACTAATCCAAATTATATACAGTTCAATTTTAGTACTACTTCTGGTTGTTTCAAAGACATGCACATGTCAATTTGATCAGCTAACAATGGAAATCAACTATTTAAAAAGCCACTCTTGATACAATTCACGAAAGATGTACAAATGTGTGTGTGTGTGTGTGTATGATTAACTCATGCAAGATTAAAATTATACCCTTTTCTTATCTCAATTTTCAAATCTATATATATAAGATACTCATTCAGATGATGATCAATTTTTTTTGCAGATACAACAATAGTCATACTTGAAGTGGACAAGTCATAGTATATATGTACATGATACATCATTAATAACGGGATGAGACTGATTTACCCAAAAAAAAAAAAAAGGGTTGAGACTGAAATCTAAAGCAAATTAACTAGATCTGATCATATGTCCGTACATAGACCGACTTGAATTAATCCTTGTTCAGAATCCAACATTCTATGTAAGTAAGTGACATTACTGAATACAAAAAGTACTGTGAAAAGGTACATTTGAAACAAAACATGTATGACTCCCTATATATATATGTGTGTGTATATATATATAGCTTAATAGCTAGTAACAGAACATTCGAACATGCATGCCTATATATTAATTATTGAATTGATGAAGATTCTTTCTTTGGAATTAGTTTTTGCAACAGGACAACTACATGTATATAGCCACCCCAGTTAAGTAGGGTGCATGAGAGTTTTGCAGCTTAATTTAGGGCCAAAAAGGCAATTTCTTTTTTTTGTGTGTGTGTGTGTGTGTTTTTTTTTTTTTTCCTTTTCTTCCTTTTAAACAGAATTCTTTTCACACACACATAATCTATTGACTATCCAATAAGGAGAAGAAAAGTTGCTTATCAGAGACTATAATAATGTTCTGCAAATTACTAATTTTTAAACAGTTAACAACAATATTTTGAATTCTTCAGCAAAATCCCAACAAGTCCAATTAAGAAAAGAAATATAAATTCAAACAAAGATCATGTGAGATATCATTGGATAAAACCAAAGACTGGGCTTTTATTTCCTTCAAATGATTTGATTTATTTGAAGGAATGGACTTGAGTGGATCTTTTGACTAATTATCAAGTAGCATGATCCAAGCTTGTGCAGTATGCTTTGTGATTTCATAACTTCTTAGCTAGAATATGAATTGTCCAACAATTACCCAGAATTATTGAAAGAAAAACATTTATGATTTTAGTTTTTAGACGATGAATGATGTCTCTCACAAGTGTGGGTAGTGTGTAATTTCCCAACCCAGAAATGAAAGAATAAATTATCTTTAAAAATACTCTTAATTAATTAGATGATTGATAACTATATGACAAGCAAACTATAACTTCTGATCTCAGCAAGATCTTGAGGGAAAAAGAAAAGGAAAAAAACAAAAACAAAAAAAAAAAACAAAACAAAAGAAGATAAAAAAAAAGGAGAAACCCATCTCAAATTTGATGGAAAAACCTAGATGCCTTCAGTTTCTCCCCTCTCTAATTCTGAAATCAGCTTGATGGTCAGCTTATAACTCTCTTCCTTTCTCTTTTTCTTTGGAAAAATTAGCTTGATAATCGACTTATAATCTCTTCAATTTTAATGAATTAAACTTATAAGTTCTCAATTCCTCTCCTCTAACATATGAAACCAGCTTAATCATTTTTTTTTCCTTTTGGTGAAAAATAGAAAGAAGAAAGAAATCAATCTTCATCAACAATATATAACACTTCAAATCAGATAAAAAATCAGCTGAACTATTCTTCTCAGCAAAACACAAAACATACGAAATTAAAAACTTCCAAACACCACAAAAATCGGCTTAATACTAGTCAGAAAAAAAAAATACTTGAAAAAAATATAGTACTCACAGATCAGAATACCAACAAAACTTCCAGATTAAAAATCTCTCACAACGTTATATATATATATATATATATATATACACGCAACAAATATATATATATATATAATACCTAGGGCCACTGCAGAACTCATAGAGCTTGCCAAGATTGGAGAAAATGACAAGTCCAACTTCACAATCACAAAGAACTGAGAGCTCATAAGCCTTCTTCAGAAGCCCATTCCTCCTCTTGGCAAAAGTGACTTGCCTGTTTATCTTGTTCTCAATTCTCTTCAGCTCCACCTTACCCCTTCCCATTATAATCTAGCTAAGCTATGTCAAAAGATCTATATATTTTTATTATTTGTTCTTTCCAAATTCAATAGTAAACTACAAAACCTTGTACCATCCTTATATGAATCTTGTTCTTCCTCTTTAGGGTAAGGCTTCTGTTCCTGATCTTTTGCGGACGACTGATCTATGTGTATATATATATAGGCCTAAATATGTATTTTTCTCCCAAGGCCAAGAGAGAAGAAAAATATGAAAACGAAAAATCCCTAGAAAAAAAATAATAAAGGTAAGAAGAAAAATTTAGTTAAGTAGTTTTGTATTTAAGACCTAATTCCTCAAGGGGTTGTTGGTTCGTTAATATAAGTATATATATATTTATATATATATATATATAATTATTTCTAAGATGCCAAGAAAAGTAAAAAGGATGACAAGAACGGGTACGGTTAGTTTTACTAATTTTACAGTAGTTTTTTCTTACTTAGATTCTGTAAAGATTAGATGAGAAACGAAAATAAAATTTAAAAGGTACACTTCCTCTGACTTGCTATTTTTTAAATTAGTTTTGGTGTTCTTTACTACAAAATGATGAAGGACGTCAAGTCTAATCCTAGACATTCGAAACTTTAGGTTGGCTACGTGTCAACATTAGGATGGTGTTGGAACCATTTCCGCCATCACAAGTTGAAAAATTTTACTTTTTTGTGGACGATTATGCCCTTTTACTTTTTGTGGACGATTATGCCCTTTGTCAGATTAATTAATGGTGTGCAGTAGTAACCCTTGTAGAAAGAAAGGGCACACTCCGCAAGTATTTGTTTGGATTTTTTTTTTGGTAGATATAAATATGGGAAATGAGAGAAATAGGCAAACTAACAGAAGAATATAAATTAACACGTCAAAATTTAAAATAGGTTAATAAATAGGCTAATCCACTTTTACTAGATAATATAGTGACTAAAATGCTATAATTTTAAAAATCCTAACAATCAAAATATCCTAAATTCCTCTTTTTTCTGTCTCTTCTCTATCCTCTCTTGTTTGCCACTCTCTCTCATTCCCTAATATTCGCACGATCTGCTCATCCACTCTACAATGGACCATTATTGACACCATCGTCACCTCTTCGTCCATCGACATCAAAGACAAACTGAGATCGTGTTCGGTAAAATTCACTAACGCAAGTGCACGTTATCGATCAAGTAATACAATAGTGAGTAAGAGTATCGTCTTACAGGGACTGTTGTATAATAATCTAAATAAGTATTAAAGTTGGATTGACTCTAAGGTTTATCTAGCTGATCATATGAAGTTGTGATTGAATAAACTACTGAACTAAAGTACTAAATTAAGAATAAAAATTGCAATTAATTTCAAGAGATACTTCAATAAGACAAGGTATTAAGGCATTTGATTTCACCATAATCACTAGATATGAATTTCATAAAATTATACAATCCAATTAACAATACACATGTGATGATGAAAATTCCTAAATTATTTACTATTCTATCTCTAGGTATAGCAAATCTACTTAGTTTATTAACTCACTATATCTCTATGTGAATTTAAATAAATCAAAATGCATTAGGATTCATGAACTTTCCCGATAAAGCCACACAAATAATATGGCATATCTCTATCCATATTTAATTCATGGTTATATATTAGATGAAGCATTTGCATAATTCTCCATTCTCAGTTTTGAACATGCACATCAGATCATTTAAATGGTAGCTAATCATTCAAAAGCATTAAACATAATAACAAATAACTCACATGAATGAAATCAATTATGTTGCATAAATATAAAATTCACATCGTCATGATTAGGCTACATCATAGCCCTAACTAAGAAAATTAGAACATAATTGAAAAAGAAATAAAAACTGAAATTTTAATTGAATCAAACATTAAGAGTTAAGAGAGCAAGAAATTCTGTCACCAATCTCTCACTTCTTACTCCGGATTGCTTGACGGCTCCTAAGAAAAATAAACAATGCTATGAAAAATAAGAAAAACCTAGCTCCTAAGACTATTACATTGTTGTCTATTTATACTACTCTTAAGTTAATAAAACCCTTGTTTCACGTCCAAAAATCGTGGTTCAGAATCACCCTCGGCGCCGCGGCCTTTTTTTCCAAGCACTGCAGCGCTTCTTTTCTTTTTTTTCTTCTTTTTCGCCATAGCGCCGCGGCGCTCCTTTCCCAGCGCCGCGGCGCTGAGTCCCTGCCAAATGCCATCAACTCCAGACCACCTTGGGCGCCGCAGCGCTTCTACTCTGCCAACAAGGTCCAAGTTCGTGCTTGATTTGCAATTTTTCTCCAATTTCTTGTGCTTGTGCTCCCTTTTGTTTTCTTTTCTTTCTTTCTTCAACCTACATCAATAAAAGCATACTTTCATGAAAAAGTTGGATGTTTCATGTAATTTTTCTCAAGAACATAGTAATATTCGCTAACTAAAAGTGGTCAAATAACTCTCTAAACTAGAGTTATCAAATCGAAAGACTTGAAGCTCGCCACCATCATTGTCAAAGACGAATTGAAATCAGGAGATTACAAGGATGAGTTTGCAAGATCGAGATCATCTATCTCCGTTGGTAGGTTCATAAGATCTGGATCACCCATCGCTGTCTAAGATGAAATGACACAGGAGATTGCGAGGGCAGCGTGTGCAAGTTTGTCCTATCGTCGTCGAAGACAAAATGGTAATCATGACAGACCTCGCCATCGATCTTCGACAAGGAGGATCATCTCGTGATCGATGAAGCTTATTTCACTGTCACCGCCTCAGGTTGAAGTCGTCGACGTCACTCTAGTCTTATTCTATGATGGCAGTTTCAAAAAGATATAAGTTTAGGGCAGCAATAGAGAGAATTAGTGTCAGTGAATATTGGAAATTTTTTATTTCAAGCCATTTTGGTCATTTATAATTCCAAATTTACACTTCAAAACCTCTAATTGCCTTATTATTTAATAATGTTTGTGGATATGCTATTTATTTTGGCAAATTGCTGCAGTAGTCCTCCATCTTTTATGAAAATGAGCATTTGCTCTTCAATCTTTTTCTATTTTAACGAACTTAAACCTTTAATTTTAGTTGTTCAAATACAAATTTAACTAGTAGGAGTTAAAAATAATAATAATAAAAACATCACGTGACCTCTTTAATAAAAGCATTTTAGTAAAATAACTAATTTTTTAAGAAGTTAAAATAAAATCATAAAAACCAATAAAAAATAAATAAAAATTGATCAAAAACAGAAATAAACATAACAGAAACAACAATAACAAAAACAAAAATTGACTTCCTAATTTTTTTCTCTCCTTTTTTTTTCTTTCTTTATGCACACAACTCCCTCTATAAAATCTGTGGCAAGCCCAGCTCCGTCATAGCCACCCAGGTGCCAACCCAAGTCTGTCGCAGTCTCCCCATCGCAAGCCTAGCTCTGCCAAGGCCTCCCCATCGCGAGAGAGAGACTTGGGCTACAACTTGAACTCGGCTCTGTCGCGAGCTTCAATCGAGACCCATGCAATGACAACTTGCGCAAATTTGATGATGATGACACATTCCCTTTGCTCAGATCTAGATGTTGATGTCTTCGCCTATTGTAGCTTTCAAGCTTTTTTTCCCCTTATGGAGGTGAAGGAGTAGAGTGTGGAGCCGGTGAGGTAGAGAGAGTGGCAGTAGTTGGCATAGGCGGTGGTGATGTGTTGGTGGCCATGGACAACAAGGGGTTCAATGAGGGTGCAGTGGGCTTTGTGGCTACCATTGATGACCTGCAAAGGTAGTTTTTTTTAAGGAAAAAGATTAGGATTTTTGTTTAGCTTTTTTATAGATTTTTTAAGTAAATTTTTGTTCTAATTTTATTAATTTTTAATATATCAATTATTTTGAAGGGTAGTTTTATAATTTTAATTAAAAAATAATGTCCAACAACTTTTTCTGTTCAAAATAAAAAGTTTGATCTGTTAGACATGTATACCCTAGGGAGTAAAAATGTAATAAGTTTTTGGAGACATTTTTATCAATAAAGAATTTATTCATTATTTTATATACCAAATCTTGTCCTCTTTACGTTTATATTTGTTGAATGTATGTTAAGCAAACAATAGTCTAGGACTGTCAGTCTAAACCTTAAGAATTGGGCATATGATGGATAGATTATGCGAAAGACACGATTCTTAAGGTGATAGTCTAAAACATAAGATCCGCAATCAAGGGAATAAAGTTGGGCACTTTATTCATGCAAAGATTGTTATGTTGTCTATATCCCTTTTGGGAGATGGTTTGTCTTGAACATCGGAGGTGGACTCCGTGAATAGAAACATTAGCATGTTGTCATAGGTGACGATATATTGGATCGAGACATAAAGTGAATTGATTTAGATTAATAATTCTGTCTCGGCAAATCAATTCACTTTAGACAATCATTTGTATTGTATCTTAATTCTGAGATGAATAGTAGGCCCGTTGTCTTGACTTGTGTCTTTTGATGTACCAAAAGGTGACACCCACATCTTAATAATGGTATGCATGCCGGTACGTTGGAGGCATGACTATTGATGGCATAGACTTGTTATTCATAGATATGGAATCCATAGCTCCTCTTTAGGAGTAATGATATCCTCTTATATGCGTTGTCATATAATTGAAAAACTGAAGTGCTCAATCATTTGGATACATAGGTGTAACCGAATGGTATACTATCTTTGGATAGTAAGTTGATAATGAAACATAAGATAAAAATAATCGGGAAGGTAAGACAGAACTTGTCCTTAAGCCGATTATGGACTATCATATGGGGATATGATACACTATGATATGTCATGGAGACTTAGCTATACAAGCTTCGTAATTTTATATAGTTCGAGAGTGCAGCTCCAAGCTTTTAGTGGAGTAGCGTTGGAGTTGATAATTATGAAATGTATATCTGGGATATTGGGTTTCATAATTATCGGGAGCTTGAACTATATAGATCCATTTGGTCCCCTTTGCTAGCTCACAACATCTTGTAACGACACGGCGTGCTTTTTCAATAATTAGTGACTCATGTCTGATTTATCATATTGGTTGAAATTTGAAAGAATTAAATAATTTATGTCTGTTTATCGATTGAATTAATTTTGTGATAAAATTAATTCAAGATAAACTTGTTAAATTATTGGATTGGATAATTCTTGTCTATTCATCGGTTGATTTAATTTTGGATAAATTAGATCAAGATAAACTTGTAGAATTATTGGGAATTCATTTATTTTCTTAGAGATTATCTAGATAAAGTTGTTTTGATCAGATAACTTCTCTATTGGGTTATTTGAATTAAAACTGAGACTTTATCCTATTAAATCTCGAGTGAAAAATAAAAGATTCGTGGAGATTTTTTATTCAGCAGTTCGCCCTGTCGATGGACGTGTTTGCTCGGTCGATGGGACCTGTTCGGCCCGCCGATTAGGTGGTTCGGCCTGTTGATCAGCGAAGGATAAAATCACGCGTTTTCACGTGGATCTTATCAGATATTGATCTGAATTTGATTCTGATCCGAGTTTTGAGACTTAATCTGATAAGGACTGACCCTATGACCAGCCTCTATAAATAGGGAGTGATTCTCACAAGTTACTGAGATCAATTGAGAGATTAAGAGTGATACTCTGCTAAGTGAGAATCTAAAAAAAACTCCCTGGGAGCTTTTGTTCACATATCACGAACACTTGCTTTGGGTTCTCTCGATTGGTTGGAAGGAGAGTCACCGGTGGAAGAGCTGTACGTGTGAGCCCACACTCACTTCGGTCGTGGATAGAGAATAGCAAAGAAGACCAGTTGGTTGAAGCTCTTTTGGAACGTTACTTCTTTACACGGATTGCGGAGGTTCTTCTATACACAAAGGTTAGTAAGATATGGTTAATTTATACATATAGCATGTCAAACTTGTGTTTTAAAAATTACTTTGATATAAATTTTTTAAAATTCCGCTGTGCACTCTTTTTCCAACATGATCATCAAATTTGTCCCTCATTAATTAAAATCAAAGCTTTGAGTCAGTTAAATAGAATAGTAATAACACTTTCGTGAAACATTAGAGATTATTCAAGCAATTTAGCCCATTTATTTTCAAATCTTTTGGCTTATTTATTGCAATTTTCGTATAATATTTATCATATAAACAGTGGTTAAGCAAGGTTAGATATGTTCATTCAAATAAGTCGTTTTCAGTTTAATAAACCCAAAAGCTGTTTTTAGGTATATTTGGGTGAATAGACTACTTTTATAGACAATCTTAGAATAAACCAAAATTTAATGCTTTTTTTTTACATTTTTAATCATTTTTTATAAATAACAAATAACAATTTTCATTCTTATTCTTATATTACACTACTTTTTATAATAATAAAAGCTTTTAACTTATTTAAACAAACACGTTCAGAATTTTTTTAAAATCAACAAACAATATTTTTCTATACACGATCTAAACACTTATTAAAAGTCTTAAATCATGTTTTTTTTTTTTGTTACTTAAAAGTACAACCTCAAGCTATTTCAAATGGGCCCTAGGTGTTATTTTTTTTATGGTTTGTTTTATCTTTTTTATTCGTTTTCTTTTTCATTAGACTTCCTTTTCATTAATTAATTAGCTATTACCTCTTCGGGCCCCACATGAAATGCTGCTTCATAATTATTTTGATCCAATACTTGTCCTAGTCTTATTATCCCATGCAACGATCCTTTCAACTTATGCATTCACATTAAAACATTGAAATCCATCGAAAATGTATTACAAAGGGAGCATAATATCCATGAAAGTTTGTGAACCCTTCACGTATGGTCCAGAGTTAGTCAATGATTTTTAACCAAAAGGGAAAAAAAATGGCAAACTAATAGACACTATGATTTTTCTTGCTTATGTTTAGATATTTAAATTTAGATGATTTGAAATGACATTTAAAAAAATTTAAAAAATTAATAAGCGTAGTTTTTTTTTTTCTTTTGAGATGAGGGGTTCCTTTAAAAGTGGGAATTTGTACCCTTTGAGGGTTAGTATAGAACTTTGGTGCATTATGGGACATAAAATGCGTTAGTAGACAACACGTGAAGGACCAATTTAGGGGACAAGATTTGTGGTCCTCAAAAGAAGCAACTTAACAAAGAATATCTCACCATTTAGTTGACTAAAACCCATTATGTGTTTATTGAGACTCATGGTATTTTTTGTAGCACTATTACGCGTTCAACATATTCCCATGTCCAATAATATCAAAGCAATTTCGTTTTATTTGTTGAGGTACCGAGTCAATTTCTTAACTTTGGAAAATGACCAAAATACCTAAACAATTTCAGTTGTTAATCTACTTCCTGCATTGATTTTATCTCGATCTATAATGTTAAATTTTCACCATTAGAATGCAAGTTATAGTTGTGAGTGCAAAGATCGCTTAATCTCATTTTTTTTTTTTATTAAATAAGGATCAAAATGCCATTTTTAGGCCTCAAATGCACTAAGATCCGTTTCTGCTGCAAGTGGGGTATTTTCGTCATTTAATTATACTTCTTGTATTGTTTGACTAGCAAAGAGAATATTTATGCAATTTTTTTTGAAAACTCAAGAGATTTGACGTTAGATTATTTTAAACAGTAAAGTCTTTTGTAATTTAGTTAGAGAAACATATTTAGGACATCAACTTTAATATTAATTCTTATCTCAATTTTTGAGTTGTCATTAATTTATTAATAGATACAACTTAGTGATTTTTTAGACAAAATATAGAGGGGCTCAGTGGAAAAAGCCCTTATGACCTCCTAACTAGACAAAGTTAAGCATGTGTACTTTGCGAATTAGACTAACTGTTGCTTTCATAATGGACATGCTGTCGTTACTTTTTATTCTTAGTAATACTTTCATTTGAAACATTAGGAATATTAAGCACAAAATGTAACCATCAGTTATTCTGTTGAAGACTAATGAAAAACAAAGTACCGGCTTTTAATATTTGCCAAGTAAAAATCAATACCATTGTCCAGTAATTACTTTTTTTTTTTTTTTTGAAAGGGCCAGCAATTACCCTTTTTTCTTTTCTTTTCTTTTTTTTTTTTGGTGTTAAAAACCAGCAATTACCATTTTTTTAAGTGAAACGTCATTCAAACAAAATAGTACAAATTAAATAGCATAAGATCATTTAGTGTAGGCAAATCTAACCCCAAATAATGTCTAAATCCATTAGCAAAAACAGATGAAGTATAGAGACAAATTAAAAGCGTCGAGACTCAAAAAGGGAAGACTCACTCAGCACACAAATTAGAGCAGAACGGTTCGTTACAAAGACCAGATTAAGACCATATTGAAGGAATATATGATCTGGTATAGAGTTAGATCTAGGTGCACATTAATACATATCGCTTCTAGCAAGCTGATGTGACAGAAAACACACAAAAAAAAGGGTAAGTTGTCATGTGTGCACGTGTTAGGTACCAATTATCACGAAATATGCAAAGTACTTTCCTGAAAGAAAGAATAAAATGTAAATCAAACATTCATCACATGATTCCTTATAATTTGGTGAAATATATTTGATTAATTAAGGTTAACAAGTTGCTTTACCTATGATATATAGCAAGTCATATAAACACCAAATCACCAAATTAATGAAGATAATGTATTCCTTATTATAATTAGATCAAACGTAACCATTAAAAATGCATTTATATATATCTATACATATATGATGTATACAGAATGCATAGGCAAGCAAATGAAAATTAGTCAGTACTGCATTGAAGTAATTATATGTGAGGATTCCACATGCAATATTTGCAAGTTCTTGTTTGGTTGGAAATCATGATGCCTAATTAAGAAAGTCTCAATTCCAGTCCAAAACAGATCAAAAGAACAAAAGTCAAATCATTATTAATTACTGGTGACGTACTCTATAAAGCATTCTACAGTGCAACTCGTAAAATATATAATTACTAACAAAATATTTTCAAAAAAAATAATAAGATTTCACAATATGTGCATAAGCAATTACTATATTGTTTAGAAAAGTATGTAACGATCGCCTTAGAAAAGAAAAGTATGTAACAATTTTCTTTTCTATCAAATATATGAAAAATTATAAAAATTCCTCCTCAACTCTAGTTCTTGTAACACTATGGAACCGTTTGGTTTGAGGACTTTTATGACTCCCTTAACTCCAAAGAAGACTCGGGTATTGACAGACCTCCTAGTTCCTGTTTGGTGCCTGAAACTAGTCTTATGCCTTCTGAATTTTAAAACATAGCATATGTCCCTCTAACTATGAAATATTAATAAAAAATTCTTTTGTTAGAACTTTTAATAAAACTTGGTACATAATCAAGATTTAATGCATAATATAGGAGTATATCGATAATTCTATCACGTCTAAAATTAATTTAAATTTAAAAATATAATTTAAAATTTTAATTGCTAAAAATATAAACTAAAAAAATCTTAAAAAATTAAAACAAATAATCTCTTCTTTCATTTTCATATAGCTGCATATATAGCTGCATCAGGATAAGCTAATAGTCTAACGGTTCACTAAATTATTCAGCAATCTCATTATTTGTGTAATATTGTGCTATTTGTGCTCAAAATCATAATTCAATATAAATGTTTTACAGATTCAGAAAAACAAATATTACGTTTTAAAATTCAAGATAAAACAAATGTTACATTTTGAAGTTCAGTTTGGTGCCAATAATATTATAAGAGTTATAGTCGGGGGAATTTTTGTAATTAATCTAAAAATAAAATCTAAAATCATATGTGAAGAGACTCTTAATCATGTAAAGGAAAAGGAAAATATGCAAGTTAGTGTTGGGTTGGCATTGTCTCTCTCCCAAAGGTTAAACCTCACAGTTAGATGTTGGCACAAAAACGAGAATGGCATCTTTGACAGAAAACCTCGAAAAGAAAAAAGGAAAGAAAGGACACAGAAACATGTCGAGTGGCTATTGGGTGAATTGAGTGAACTACCGAACTTAATTAATTTTCTTATAAACGACAATGCAACGTACCGTACTGCATGCGCAAGTTCTACTCAATCACGCACACACCGTCCGTACAAGTCAGCTATACAGTGATAACGTACTGTTCTACTCGTGACGTGTCAACCACTGATAGGGTACACTGGATGTTCATTTTAGTAAGAAGGATTAAAAAGCGGACTAGGTTTTTTTTTAAAATAAAAAAATAAAAATACTGTACAGAGGTATAGGTGTTAGAATTGACCTCTTTTTTTTTTCTATTTAGTTTTTTTTTTCTTTTAATTGTTGTCTTTCCTCCCTTTATTCCCCTTTATCCTAGTTGTAAGAAAAGTATTTTCCGACGAGAATTTTCTTTTTGAAGACATTATTCTAATGTATAGAAAGCAAGCCAAGTAGACCGGTACTGCTTTCACCAATTAATATTGGAACCATACATTTTCTCCAGAAATCAATATTTATATCAATTTCCTTTGGTCCTTCATTAAAGAACGGTCATATACCATAACCTGTAAAAATAACGCGTGTAATATGATACTTATTTTATGTACTAATAATATTGAAAATGTGTAAGGTAATTTACGTCAAGTATACGCTTTGTTTATTGAGATACAGAGGTAATATCATAGATATATTAAAGTACATCAATAATGTTAATCCGTATATTATTGATAAACTACAGTACATCAATGATGATCTAATTTTAGTTTATTATTAATTAACTTGGTGGTTTATTTATTGAATAATTTATTGATTTTTAATGATAAATTATTAGTAGATCAATGATAAACAAATTTATCAGTAATAGAATGTAGTTAATAAGTATTTTACTAAGTTGATAATATATTACTCTAAAAAAGATCATTTTCTAATTTTAAATTTTTTTTGCTATTTTTTTAAATTTTTAAAAAGTTCAATCATTTATTTAAAAAAATGATCAAAATAGGTCATTTGTCTAACTTTTTCTTCTTTTTTTTACTATAAGAAAAAGGAGCATCCTTACCAATGCACAGCTCTATTATTGTTGTCATACTATAAAATTATTGTCAAATAGAACTAATGCTAGTTGCGTGGCTCTAATACCATTAGTAAGGACGTTGGAACATACATATCTTCACATTAGTATGATATTGTCTATTTTGGCCTAAGTCCTCATGGATTTGGTTTTGAACTTTACTTAAAAGGCTTCATACTAAGGAAAATGTCTTCCATCCTTATAAACTTATGATTCTCTATATGTATAGCCAACGTGGAATTTTTGTTGCATTCTTAACCGTTTCCATGAATAGTGAACTCAAAAGTTTTGGAAGGTATCTTTTGACTACAAAACACGAACTTTTTTTTCAAAACCCGTATTTAATGCTTTTAAAATGGTAGACAGGATCTTTATCTCTTCATCTGAACTACATGTGAAGGAAAAATGATGGGGAATAAATTCTATTTCATAATCTTGTTCCAATATTATTCTTCGTTAGGTCGAGTTTTATCCAATATTTCAATCACTTGGATATATTGACAGATCCTCTTATAGCTTGACTGAAAAATAGGGTGTGTTAGAGAAAGTCCATTTTGAAGGATCGATGTGCGAATATGCCACTTGTAGGAAGATTTGAGAAACAAATTTCAAGGAAGAAAAGACTAAAAACGTCCTCTTTCTTTTTTTTTTAATTCACTTTCCAATTTTTGGTTGTACAGCAAAAGATGAAATCATCTTTTGATCAAATTAAAATACTATTGTGCTGGCAAATAACTAGACTGTATAAGTAGTAGTGTACTCGCATAAATTATACTTGAAAAAAAATTTAAAATTAAGATGTTGTCCTCTAGATTTTTCTTTGAGAAAGAGGGAAATAGCATAATTAAAAGATTGTTAAAAATTAATGACATAATATTTTAATAGAGTTAGTAAATAGCATCATATTAACAATTGAAGATTTATCATACAAGAAAATACTAATTCCCTCCTCATCCTCTCTCATCCTCTCCCCTTCATATCTCTTACATTCTCTCTCTTCCCCTCCATATCTCAATGTCTCTCTCTCACCCTGCTCCTTTGTGGGACTCTCTCTTCCTCTCCGTTTCTCACTGTCTCTCTCTCACCCTGCTCCTTTATGCAACTGCCCCAGTAGCGACCGGCTCATCGAGTGGCAACGAGTGTGACTTCAACGATGATGCCTGCTCCACGCGCGACTCTGGCGCATGTTCTTTGCACGACTCTGGCAACAACGCTCCTAATGATTTTAAATTTGCTATATGTTATTACTATTCTAAAAAGTGCTGATGACTTAAACTGCTTTAAAAAGGTTATATAGTATAATTTCTTGTTTTAAAATTGGGGTCTTTACATATATGCCACAAAAAAGAGTTTGGATTGGTTTATACCACTAAAAAACTAATTGTAAAAAATATCATGCATCATCATATTATTTTTGTAATACCAAATATACCCTCAACCAACAAAATAATCAAATAAAAATAATAATACAAACTAATCAGATAAAAAAGGCAAAAAACTAAAAAACGAAATTCAACAGTGGATCTTCGGTGGCTCCTTCACGAATCTCTAGCAGACCTCCGTCGGCATGGTGGGGGACTGCTGCACTGGATCTGGGGCGAGAGACATTGGATCTGTTGGGAAGAAGAACGGAGGCAATCTAGACCTCGTGCGGCTCCCAAAGTCGCCATGCTCGTAGGGCATCTTCTGAAGGTGGCTCCGGCTGGTTGGTGCTTGTCTGTGGCTCCCAAAGGCAGCTCCTGAAGTCACTGTGCTCATTGCGCGGCTCCCAAAAGCTGCTCTGGCTGGTCTGTGCTCGTTGTGTAGCTCCCAAAGTCGCCGTGCTCATTGCGGGGCTCCCAAAAGCTGCCCTGGCTGGTCTGTGCTCGTTGTGTAGCTCCCGACGTCGCCGTGCTCATCGATCGATGACAGCATCCCACAATCTCCGGCAATCTTTGTCTCCATGTGCAGGATCTGCACAGCTTCGTCTCGAAGTTGGCAAGCACAATGGCAACAGCGTATCGGCATCGCCTGGAACTCGCAAGGACTTCAACAACAACGACGTGAGAGATCGAAAGTAGGTGATGGTGTCGATGTTGGCTTCTCCTCGATCTCGCAACTTCAATGGGGATGACGTGATGTTCAGAGGCAAGAGAGGGACAGAGAGAGAAAGTTACAAGGGTGAAAGATAGAGTTGTAGTGGAGAGAGAGAGAAAGAGTTGCTGGGAGAGTGTTCTATAACATAGATATTGTTATACCCCATATCTGATGCGGTTGGTCTTGTTGGGACTCATAGACTGGTTGTGCTACTCCCTCAAGTTTGTTTTGTACTCCTGCCACCTCAGATTCTACCATTTCAGGGGGTGTTGTAATAATTGGTATTTGAGGTATAGGATTCTGGCTTCTCATTGATACTCTGCTTGTAACATCTGAAGGCCTAGGAGGAATTATATTTCTTCTTTCTTTATCAAACTGATTTCAACAGTACCATCATCATATTGGATGATTTGTTCTAATTCTGTATTTTGTGGTACTTTCGGGTGAGCGACTCTACTTAGAGTCCAGGTTTTTGGGAATTTAATCGTATCCTAATGTATTTTCTTTGGGACTATTAGCTAAGATTTAGCTAGGTTTGTTTGAAACCTTATTGTTTCCCTTTTTTTATCCTTTATTTAAGGATCTCAAATTAGTATATGGGCAAATGGTATTCATGGCTTTAAGATATATTCTATAAATAAAAGCCAAATTACTTGGCCCTTCTTCCATATCGAAACCATGGGTTTGAATTTTAGCCACAAAAGACTTGGTTACATTCGGATGTCTTAAATGAACTGTAAAATTTGGAAGGCAGTCAAAGTGAGCTGGGCCTTGGCTTAGAGTTGATTTGACTGCTCCTATTAAGGAGTCACTGAATTTCTTATGTCTTTTATCCCTAACACATATTAGGACCGAGCTGTTTAAGCCTTCCCTGGTTAAGGGTTTTATTGCCACTTGAACTAATCCACAATGTAAAAATCCATACTTTTGAGCATAAAAATTTACTAATGTTTGTGATATAAGTGGAATCTCCATTTATTTTCCTGTTATAGGTAAAACTTCTTCTACTGTCTTGGTAATATAATCTGATTTCTGGACATTGGCGAGCTAAACTTGGAAGTAATTTTGGCAGGAGCATAGATTGGGGTGGCGAACCGGGACGCAATTGCTACAACGAAACGACCATGATAGAGGATCCAACTTACTGGGGTTCGGATAGTAGGAAAAGCATAACGCAGGTGATTGGAGAAGCCTTCAGTAAATCAAAAGCGCTCATCAGTGGGTGGCGAGATAGTGTGTGACGGCTATAGGAGAAAAGTGAGAATCCCTAATATAAAAGTAAACATAAATTAGTCTTTTTGCTTTAGATTTTATTCTGCCATGTGAAATTAAATCAATAGTTTTATTAGTAGTGACATCAATCAATCCACCCGGAAAAAAAGCGTGGCATTCAGCATAATAATCTCTTCAAAATTATATGCAGAATTTGAGGCGGTGAGGGAGCTTAAGTCAAGAATTTACAAGATGAAAACATGGACTGGGCTTGAGGGATTGAAGAAAACTGGGCCCAAGTCATGAAGCCTAACAAACCTCCTTTCATTTTTTTTATTTATTTATTGCTTTTTTATAGACAAGAATTTGCTAATTGACTAGGCAAGTTTTTTCTTTCCCCCCACAAGTTCTGCTGCTTAACTTGATGTGGAAAGAAAACTGTCTCAATACAGAAAACTAGAAACAGATAAACTTTAGGAAAGTTCTAGTTTCTAAGGATCTAAATTTGCCTCTTCAAAAAAAGAGTTTTAACAGAACTTTTCACTAACTCAGTTATGAAAACGTTTTGTTCACATCACGCCCAATTGAGAAATATCTCATTTCCACCAATCCAAACACATTACCAATCACTATCTCATATTTCTTCCATTCACGGTCTTTACCCAACAAATTTTCAAAAATAGCAACTGAAAATTGACCTGCATTCCCTGCCACATATTCAAGTGATAGTGACGAAATATCAGAGTTTTTGAGTCTAATCTCTTAACATAAGATCTTACACAAAAGGGGACCTTCTTTGCTTCTCATCCATAGACTTGAATTTATTTAAAGAAAAAAAAAAAGAAAAAGAGGAGGAACATAACACAATAAGAACACCCTGGTGAGCACTTTGGAGCAAATCAAAATTATGTTTCACCCAATAAGATACAAGAAACAATTGTGATGTGTCTCTAGCTTGTTGGAGATAGGATGTTAATTTGTTGTTGTTGTTGTGATACAAACTAGTAGCTGTATTGATGAGACCACATGACCAATTATCATTACCCATCTTTTGGAACTTAAAAAAAAAAAGAAATTATTATTATTATTATTATTATTATTATTATTATTATTATTATTATATATAGCCATAAAAAGTTTGCCCTTTCCAGGAGATCAATAGATCACAAATTTGCTTTGGAAATTTTAAGGGCACTATATGTCTAGCTAAAATGGCCACGTCTATTAGGAGGAATGGCCTTGCATGTCTGGGAAATTTGAGTCATGGGTGGTATATAATCTATCTAGATGTGGAGATAAAAGTAACCTTATTATTCAAAAAAAAAAAAAAAAGCAAATTCTAATCTTATTACAATCTTTTATATATATATATGTGTGTTTTGAAGCTGCATTCGTTGAACCTAGTTCAAATGGATCCACATGATATCCAAATCTTATTCTTATCTTATCCCATCCTTTATAGTTTCCTGCCTTTCTCTCTCTAGCTCTCTCTTTCTCTCTCCAAGGAAAAACCTTTGCACAACTGGGTGAAGTTAGTCCAACGTGAGGCATCAACTTGAAGATTGCACCTACCAGCATATCAACAATATTTAGACTTTTGGGTGCAATGCGGAGGCACTGGGGGACAATTTAGGGCTGTGTCCCATTTTGTCTCAGCAGCTAGCACACAAGGTGTTCGAGTTTGTTGTGGGGCCAGGCGCGAAAAGTATTTGGGTTATCCCAAAAATTGGTTTATTTAAGAATTTTTCTCTAACAAAATGAAAGCGTCTTAAATCTTAATTAACTTCTAGAAGAGATACTACTTGGAGGGTTGTTGATTTGATAAATGATATTCTAAACCTTTTTTTATCACTAAAACCATGTTAGGGGATTTAAACTTTGTTTATCTTATGGTAAGTCGGACGTAAATTTACTACTAAATTATATTTGCAACCACTATTTTAAACTGTTTAACCCATCTAAAGTTGTATTAATATGATCGCAGATTATGCTCATAATCTCTTAAAGTTAATAATGTTGAAATTCATTCGTTAAGGGTTAGGATTAAAAGGAAAATTAGTATATATAGTTTTACAATTCTATAATTGAGCAAGAGAGCATTGAGTTAATTTTTTCTTCGTTATTGAATTATACGGTCACCTTTAGAAACTCAAGAGTATCCCAATCAGAACTCTCGGACATGCTTTTGTACTTAAAATTAACAAATATCAAGAATCAGACATTGTCAAGGTTGAGTTAAAACAAGATTGCGACAAATAGAGTTTATATATCATTCCACAATACGTCAATTTTTTGTTCATGTGGAGGAGTACTTCAGGTCATTCCACAGTACAATAGTTAAATGATGAGTGAAACTTGCATCATCCTTGAGTACTTAATCAAGTTGAGACGTAGTATGTACTATCTCTTCTAACTGGTATTCCATAATTTTTTTTTTCCATTTCTACATATTTCCTTCATTTTTTTTTCTTGATCCTTTTCTTTTCATCAGTACAGTACATTTTCAAACCATTAGATTTGGCTCTACCACTTTTTTATAGATCTAATGGCTGAAAAACAAGTAAGTTACTTTTTTTCAGTTACTATCGAGGATTTTTTATATGAAAAAAAAATGTTATTAGTAGCAAAAGATACCGAAAAACATAGATGAATGGATGGGACTGGTGGGAAAACCATGGCCATGAAAGGTAACCTTTAGAACTCATGGTGGAAAACAAAAGAAAGCAACTAAACATATCTCCTTGCAATACATGTACATATCCATCCAAAGATTTGTACATGAATAGGCCTAATGAGATGAAGATGAAGACGCTAGCTTCAATATTTGGAAACCCTTCTCACTCAGTGTGACGACAAGAGTGTCAAGGCATATTAATCTGATCCTAACACTTCTCCAAACGGGCCAACTTTTTATGTGGATGGCAATCCTCCAATGGTGTCTGTATTTTCCCTCATGTAGACCCTAAATCATCAACTTCAAATCTTGGCCATATGATTGTACTTCAGTAGCATTAATTATGAGCTGTATAAAGATTTATCCTTCTTGTATTGTTATATCTCTGGTCTCTAGTCCTGTGAGAGAGCCATTTCTCGGATTAGATTGGTGGTTTAACCCATGTATTAATTATCATGATGGTCATGTGCCGTAGTCATTTCTAGGTTGAAGTAACAGCTTTAGAAAATTATTGCATTTGAAAATAACATGGTGGTTGATCATGCAGAGAGACGGTGTTGCACGCATTCGATCATTTAATGAACGGACAAGTCCAAACTTTTTTGTGACACTCAGAGACTTGTTTTTTGTCAAACTGGTCCATCATCTATAAGCTGAATTTGCGGGCGATGGCCGATTATAATATGCCCAGGTTTTGTCACATTTTTCTTTCTTGCCCAATTGTTTGCATAGAAATCATAGAGAGAAGTACTAGTGGGTGCAGAGGAATTGTCCGTCAAGGTCTCTGAAAGTACTGTGACAGCAGATTTGATTAAGAAATCTAGTTGAAAATGATGACACTGAGATTTGAGTTCGAGTCTTTATCTTTGAGACTTGTGGTTATTATAATGGTGAAAGGGGCAGATAGAAAAGGGGGACCATTCTAAGTCTTCCCCATTCTAAGTCTTCCCACAATTTTTCACATCAATGAAGAAAAAATTGACCATGCACATATGGTCTAAATGCAACTATCATCATCAATCGCCACTCTCATATAGGCTTCTAGATTCCAATACATTAAATGTAGCTGTACGACATACATATACATATACATATATATATATATATATATATATATATAGTTTGAAGATGTATTTAGTGAGGAGAAAATCCTATTTGGTCCAACGTTACTTTATTTTGTGCATTGAAACTTTATAATCCACATAAAATTTTGTCACACTAATTAGGATGTTTCTAATAAATTTTGGAGGCTATTTATTGATCAAGCCAATAACCTCGTATGATTTTAAAAACGTCAAACTAATTAGCAATTTTTTTTAGAGAAATAGAGTCAGAGGATAACTTCGGCGTCTATGCACACCACACGTTCATACGGATACTACCACTGCTCCGACAACAAGGAATGGGGATTCTATTTTGATGGGCCAAACTCATTGACTGCCCCCAGTGTCTAAAGAGGAAAAGGAGAAAAGAAAAGAAAGTTGTTAAACACTTTGATATATATATAATGTGTCTATTCCTTTAAGCTTTAAAAGGGTCACTGCTCAATAATTTTTGGTGGGACTTGGGATTATTTAGTACTTGTTTAGAGATTCTAAAATTTTTGTTTTTGAGTTTCTTTTTTTTTTTTTTTAAGAACTCATGCACGACAAAGACTGGCCCTAGATCACAGAGAAAAGAAAATTTTAAAAAAAAAAGTTTGTGCTGTCAATTGTAATTCATGGCGATCCACTCATTTATGTGTCCGGGTAGTGATTAGTTTAGGATTGTTGTTTATATGTTCCGGCAGATGTTAATGAACTTTGTCTTTCTGATTTGGATTTTCCAACCCGATTTCTGCTAAAAAAATATGGCTGCAAAATTCCTAAGCTTTCTTTTTTCTTTTGAAGGGAAGTTTCATTTTATTTTGTTTTGTTTTATTTTATTTTTTTGAACTTGAGAGTAAGGTAATTCGAACTTTTCATCTTTAGATGAAGTCGGTATTGGTCTTACTGCTAGGTAAGCTATGTCTACAACTATGTTTTCTTTTAATTTGGTTGCATATAATTTTATAGACTAATAGAAATGGGAGCATGCATATGTGTATGGTGTTTTAGTCTCTTCTCATGTTAAGTAGAGTAAAGCTTGAAACTTTATAAACTAATAACAAGTTGAATATACGGGCGTTTGGTATGTAATAATCTTGAAAGTGAAAATAAGAATATGTAAGATTTTCGCGTTTGGTATAAAATTTATAATTTTTTGATTTTTAGGAAACTCAATCTCATGGGTTTCACTTTACCCTATTTTGGGTAATCTGAATCTCATCTAATAAAGTGATATTCATATTTCCATGAATTTCATGACTATGGGAATCTCATCTTTTATTCCATGATAATGATGGTATTGATAAATAAATAAATAATACTATTAAATATTTATAATATTATCATAACTTAATATTATTACTTAATGTTAATATTAATATAAAATAATAATATATTATATATAATAATTTTAAAATATTATATTATTAGATAATAATTTGGTATTATTATAAATTAATATTATTATATAATAAAAATAGAAAATAAATATATTAATAATAAGGATAATAATAACATTAACAATAATAACAATATAATAATATAATATTTATATTCATAGTAGTATTAATATTAAATTATTGTAATATAATAATAATATTAGTAATATCAATATTAGTAGTATAATAACATCATATGCTTATTAAATAATAATAGTATCGTTGTTGTTGTTAAATCTTTTTGTTGTTGTTCTTGTTGTTAAATCTTTTTGAAGAGGTTTATTTATGTTTTTAAATTCTATCTAATGATAATGATAATATTATGAGTGTGATTATCTTTTAAATATATGAATATAAACATTGCATTAATATATAAATGATAATGGAAATGTTGAAGGATAATAAAATAATTTATTTTTGTTAGCTATACAAGCAACTATTATTCCTAGGAATCTAAGAAAAGATTTCTAGGTACAACCAAAAGTGATAATATTGGTTTTTTGCGAATCATGTTATCTACTATCACTTTTATGGAAATATAATTTCTATTGATTATTGTATATCAAACGCCCCCATAATATATAGTTATATAGATATAATATAGTTGTATATTTACACTTGTTTCGATTTAAATTCTTGGTATAAAGTTGAAATCCTCAAAAAATAATAAATTGGATATTTGTATATATTATTAACTTTTGCCTGCTAACTCTGCAAAAAGATATTTGTATTATAACTTGATGAAAACAAAGCTTCACCCAAGGAAGGAGGCAGCCGAATATTGCTGGGCCATGGTAAATCTAAGCAGGTAATAAATTGCGCTTGGATAAGAATTTTAACTTTTCATTATATTTTATAGTGTGAGTTACAAACTTATAAAGTGAGGCTGTGGGATATTTTCTTATCTACCTTATATATTACTACAATAAATAATATATATCAATATATATACTTATATATCCACATATGTGTGAGATATATAGCTAGAACATATACATGTCCATCCATATAGCCATAGCCAACATCCACTTGAGAGCTAATTTCCATTGATTTCAAACTAGAAGCCTAGAATCCAAGGAAAAGAAAAAAAAATAATAATAAAGCACATCTCTTTTGCCCCCCACCATCCCCAACATAAACATCTGGTTTTCACAGCATGAGAAAAGGACTATTAATTTTTATTTTTTTTTTTGGGAAAAAAAAAATAAAACACTTTGTTGTTTCCCCTTTACCCCACTCTCTCTATTGTGCATAACTAAAAAGCACAAATTACCATCAAGTGGGTCTCTGCCAAAAGCCTCCAAAATCTTCTCCATCATATATAGCGAACACACACACACACAATGCTATAGACAGAATTAAAGGTTAAAATTTTGATAATTACAAAGTGACCTTCCCACTATTCTCAATCATTTCAAAAGCCCCATTAATCTCTCCATATTATCCCACAAAACTCCGTCTCTTTTCTTTTCATGCTTCCCCATCCCAAAATAAATACACCCTTCACCAAAACTTGTGACATTATAGCTAATTCCAACCCAAATTGTCACAATATTACACTTACATAACACATCACCAAATAATTTGAGAGAGTTTGTCATATATTCTCACAATTATCCTTAAAACAATGTCTGTGGCAGGAATTTCTGGAGCTGATCATACGGATAAACTTCACAAGAAATCGTTCCACCGGAGGAACGATTCGGGCGAGCTCGATGTGTTCGAGGCGGCAAGGTACTTCTCCGGATACAATGAAGCCTTAGGCTACAATGGCTCATCATTTACTCAGAAGTTGATCATGAAGGATCAAGATCATCATCATCATCATAGAGGCTGGAGAGGAGGAAGAATTAGCCTTGACATGCCAATGAGAAATGTTCTTAACAATCCTCACCATCATCAACAATCTCTTCATCATCATCTAAATCATCACCATCAAATGGTGATGCAAGATAATAACAAGCAAAACAAGGACAAGAAATACAAGCAGCCAAGCTCACCCGGAGGGAGGCTGGCCAGTTTCTTGAACTCCCTCTTCAGCCAATCAGCATCAAAGAAGAAGAAGTCAAAGTCAATGACTCAGTCAATGAAGGATGAGCAAGAGGAAATTAGCCCTGGTGGTGGGATAAGGAGGAAGAGGAGGAGCAGCATAAGCCATTTTCGGAGCTCGAGTACCACTGATTCGAAGTCGATTTATCCGTCTTCAAGCTCGGGATTCAGGACACCGCCTCCTTACATCAATGCCCAAACCCCCACAAAGAGCTACAAGGATCTCAGGAGCTTGTCTGATCACAAGCAAGTTGTGTCCTTGTCAAAACACAACAATAATAACAACATGAAATCTTCAACCAATAATGATCATGGTCATCAAGTCTTTCGTCATGAGAAAAGAGAGAAAAATTTGCCTTGGTTGGATCATGCAGATCAGAAGTTCAAGTACAGTATTAAGGATCAGAACAAGAATAGTCCAATGTTGGAGAAGGACAAGAATTGGGTGACAAGTATCCATCAGAGAAGAAATTAGGAAACAGATTTCATGATGATGATCATGAGGGAGATCAAGATGATGGTGCAGATAGTGATTCAAGCTCTGATCTGTTTGAGTTGCAGAACTATGATTTGGGTTGCTACTCAAGTGGTTTACCAGTTTATGAAACAACCAACATGGATAACATCAAGAGATCATCAGGAGCACCAATTTCCACTGCCTAGCTCTCACTGTAATATTCTACATATTGGTACTACTTCTGTATATTTATATGTTTTTTTTTTTACATATATATTTTCACTGGCCAGATATATAGCTAGCTAGTTCATGATTTGTTTAAATTTACATCTTTTTGATGATGTTAGAAGTTGTGAGAGTGAAGGAATATTTACTTGATTTTCATTGCTTTTTTTTTTTTAATTTTTTCAATTACTTCAGCTACTTTGGAAGTTCTTTTCATGCTTCTTCTTCTTTTCTTGTTCTTCTTTTTTTTTTTTTTTTTGGGTGTATGTATACAGTTTGGAATGTTTGTTGGTCTTTCTCTTTTTTCCTGCTTCTCTTTTGGAACTATATCATGGGTTATTGCTGGGACAACAGAATTAGTCCACCATTTTTCTTCTTTGTGGCCCTTTATTAGATTATCTGCCAGATAAGCAAAGATTTTTATTTCCTCACTATATATATATATAGATAATTATTAATCAGATATATAGTGGAGAAGTTAATGAATCATCACACCATGTGATGAGATTCCTATCTGTGAATGTTGACTTTAGGCAATGAGCTAGCAATCATATTATGCGACATTAGATGAATGCTTTGTCGTTTACGATTTGGTATCAATAAAATATGGATAATGTAACACATGTTTTGGAATTTTTGAGATATAAATTAGCCATCTAGCACGCATGATAAATTTTTCATGTCTCCTTGTCTTGGCTCATTAATGCTTAAAAAAGATTATGTTCCATTTATTAGAAACCATAAAATCATCTTATTATTTTTAATAAAAAAACAAACTAATTATTTAAGCAAAGAAGAGTCAAAACCAGATAATTATATATCCCAAAGTTCCATTTGGCTTGTGTCCAAACATATATTAAGTTGGATAATATCTAAATAATAAACAATAGTTTTGTTTTCTTTCTGTGCTTTAACTCTTGGTCATGCACGTACTAGCCTAACTCATCAAAAGTGTCAATACTGACTGCATGCGTATACATATCTATATGTATATGTATATGACGAAGTTACATACAACCAGAGTACGTAAGTAGCCGCCCTATTTGACTTTTTTTCTCATATGAATTGTTTTTTCTTATTAATTTTATATGTGAAATCTGATAAAATTTGTAGTGCATTTTTCTTCCTTCCCCTCCCTCCCCTCTCCCTCGATTCAGGAATTATATGTTTGTCTCGTCTAATAATATGTAAAATCTTTCTTTATGTGAAATTTCATAAAATTTTGAGTTTATATCCCCACTCCTAGAGCACACTTATTTAAATACCATTAATGTATAAATACCTTGGGATGCAAATTGTGAAAGGTCTAGACAGTGTGATTGATCATGGTACACTCCATCTCACGTGCAATGATGATATGAAATTTTTGACAGGGCCAAAAAAATCATTCATGTGTAGCCCCCCTTCCTTAAAAGCTAAAACTTCAATTAATTGGAATAGATCAGATATCATTAAATTAATCCATATTTATCTGTCTAATCAGATGATCATTATTAAAAAGCAAGTCCTACTTATTAATATTCTATCTATTGCTATTTGGCATTGTTATTGTTCCTACTTGAAAACCACTCTAATATGAATATCTAACACATGTCAGATGGACCAGCAGGTTCAAAGATCAAAACCCAATTGGATCAGTTTCTACTCACCACAATCATTCAACACAAGGATCGTCCAATTATTACTTTTCAACTTTTCCATATATATAAATATTACACATATATATATATGCATATATTATTTTTTTCATGTTACATGTTATTTGTCTGGATAATGAAGCAAAGAATCACAAGGATCACAAAGACTCAAAATAGGCCATAGAATAGGTTAGGGATATCGCTGCCCTATTTGTATGGTATCAACTAGTTGGGTAAGGAATTGTCGCTTTGGAGAAAGCTACGAATGGTCTCCATCTCAAGCAAAAACTTTTGTTATGAGCAGGCATTTAAGTTATAAGGGGCAATGAATTGCCAAACTTTCTGTCTCTTGGCATGCACATTTGTAGGATTTAAAAGTCTAAACAGTTGGAGTCATTAGCATTATGCATACATGCATGTGTGTGTCTCTAATATACAGGTATATAGCATAGCATAGCCTTTAAAAATGATCTATAAGAAATAATGATGTTGCCAAAGACCAAAGTATTGTGCATTGGGCAAAAAAAATATTGAAGGCCATGATAAGGCATGCATATTATTATATATATCCAATCATGTGTGTATAGATGTGGATATAAAAACACAAAGAAGGCTTTTCATGATACTTTCAAAAAGGACCGTCTTTTCAACATAACATGCATAAATAAAAATCGTGACATGAAAAATTTGAAAGCCATTGAAATAATAACATTGGGGAGATATTTACATCGAAAAAATTACGTTGAAGCTTGACAACACTTGTTTGTATCTTTTTCAGTGATTGTTATGTTACATTTTTCACATCGAAGAATGGTATTCGGAGGGTCGTGGAAAAAGCTTTGGTATATAATGCATCCATATATCGATATATATAATGAGAAATGTAATGATGCATGGGGCACAAAAGAGGGGGGGCCAGAAGAAGCAATGAAACTAATTGCGAGTGAGTGGAGGGCCCAAACATATAATTCAAAGTAAGAAGTTGTAACCAAGTTTGATGGCCACAAACACACGCACTGACACGCTATTTGTGCAATATGGAGGGAAAGAAAAGACAAAGGGGAAGCGGGTAGGCTTTTTTTTTCTTTTTTTTTTTGTCAATATGGTCAATGAAATCCTTCTTTTCTCCACTTCAAAAAAAAAAAAAGTCTATTTTTCTTTTTCTAAAAATAAGTAAATAAATAAAACCTGCCAAAGTGGAGATCACACAAGTCCCATTTACCATTGGTGCCCACAGAATTTTACTCATTATTCATGTATTGATCTTTCTTCAATTAGTTTTGTTGCACCTAATTGATTAACTAACTTTAGTTCACTTGTAAATTCAACAACTTAAATCCTCCTAAAGATCCACATGCTCGATCAAAAAGTAACAATTGCACTAATGACGCGCAACTTATAATAGTGCCTCAAGACGATTAAAAGTTACTGACACTGAACCGATCACTCAATTTAGCGAGAACTTCTACGGAAAATAATATGTTGATGTAAATTTTATGTTGGCTCAAAAAAAAAATTATGCATGTGTGTTGGCTTCTCATATAATTAAGTATATACATTCCGTTGGAGTGGATTTCTCGACATCGATGTTCTCATACCTTCTTCGTTGATCCTTGAAACTCCTCTGAGTTGGAGGGGCGTTGGGAGTTGGCTTGTAGAAGATATTCCGACACTTAATTCAACCAAACAATGGTGGATATATTCTTTGGAATAGGAAAAGAAAAAACGAGTGTCGAGGCTAGAATTTCAGAAGAGAGAGAAGGATCCCTTTTCTTAGGTTTTTCTCCTCTATTTATATTTGTGTTGCCCTAATATGATTATTGTTAAGACAATCATCAGATTTGGACATGTCACATTTCTTTTTAGGAGTAATGCTTTTCTGTAATTTACCTTTTTTGGCTAGGGCCTAATTGAAATATTCGTTATTCCTCTTTTTGTCCTTTTTTTTTTCAAGATCACGCATATTCACGTGTTCTTTATTGCCTAGTACATTGCAAGTACATGTCCAATAACCATTGGTCTGCCTGACACTCGGACACATGTATATTTGTACATAGTTGTCTCGAGATCATGTACGTGTCCGTTTAATAAATGGATTTAAATTAGTGATTTGATTTGAGTTAGTGTGATTTGAATTAGGATTTAAGTTAATGATTTGAATTATTATCCGAATTGACGTTTGGATGTGCATTTAAGTTTTAATATGAATATGAAATAAAGTTAGAATATGTGTTTAGAAAGGTAGTGAAAATAGTTTTTAATTTATTAATAAATCTAGTAAAATCTGAATGTTAATGATCCCAAAAAATATGCAATATGGATCTTAATTTATGCCTTTCTTCATTAGGAATATAATGAAAAAAGAATCATCTCAATTGGACATCAAATGAAGAAGTTATGATTTTTTTTCTCTCAAATATAAGAGAGAGAATTTCAGTTTTTACTGTAACAGAGATATTCGAATATCAAAAGTTTAAGGGAAGTCAGAACTCTAAAAACTTGAATTCTTAATACTCAAAGGATTTGGAATTTTAGTGAAACAAACATGTATCTAAAGGATTCTTGATACTCGAATCTAAATTTGAGTTCATTGAGTACAAAATGAACTCAATGAACTCAAATTTGAATAGAGTATTTGAATGAAGATTTAAATTTTTGTGAGAGAAAATACTGTAACAAAATGATTCGAACCGTGATTCGAATATCGAAACAAATGAGCCCTAAAATACTCCAAACAAACAACCCAGCCTATTTTAATCCCAATTGACTTGACCTTTATCTCGAGAGGGCATTTAGCCTCGAGTTGATGGTTGATCTTCTTTCTTAAGCTGTCGGAATTCCCTGGATTTCGCTTTGACGATCATCACATGTCTATTCATTTTATCGTCCTTATCGACTATCAACGTCAACTGGTCGAGGGTGACACATATTAATCTTTTCGAACTTTGAAGTGGGGAATTTGAATGTACATTTTAAAGTAGAGTCGTGTGAAATTAGAACTAAGTTGCACAAGTGACTCATGTAAAATTAAATAAATAATTGACAAAGATACATAAAACATTTACTACTGATGTAATAAGTGAGAAAGGTCCAACTAATTTATGCAAAAGTCATTTAATCATTCATAAAGGAAAGAAAAGAGAGTGATACAAAAGTCATGACGTACAAGCATTAATGCCACAAGCAGCTTTAACTAATGTTCTTCTAATTATAAAAATTAAGCTTAATCACCTCAATCAACGCGTGCTTTGGAACTGGCAATTTGCATGATTTGAGCAAAAAATGCAAACATATCATTCCTTGTAAATATTATAATAATATTATATAATATATATATATATATATATATATTGAAAGTAAGGATGAGTTATGATATCGATTTGTATTTGTTGTACCTGTGTTAGTCAATATTAAGTTGTATGATCAGAAGAAGATTAGTGTTGGTTTTTTTATTTTTCTTTTTTAAATTGTTTTGATTAGAAGTAAATTTTTAGGTGTTTAGTACACCATAAGATAAATCATTGTGGGCTTTTTTTTTTTCCCTTAACACTTACCAAAATTTTCTTCAACTATTTATTTTTTTTTTAAGATGACTATTTATTTGTTTGTTTTTTAAGTTCTTTTTTGGTAACGAAATACAAATTTGGAACAAAAAATATTGGTCAAATTAATGTGGTTAATTTTGTCTCATTTTATATAAGGAAATTATAAGAAATGTGATATTTTATAAATCTTTGATAGCAAATGTATGTACACTCTAAAATTTTAGCCGCTGTCACATAAAAAAAAATTTTTATACAAAAGGAAGGGGAATGCCACAACTTTTAAGTAAGGCTCAAATGACTCAAACTTTTAATCTATGGTTAGGTGGATGGACTTACAACCAACTAGGCTGCCCTCACTTATCGCCGCTGTCACATATTAATCTATAGCTAGTCAAATTAATCAATTGTATAAACCAAAATTCCTTTAATTTTTCCTAAATACTCCTAATAACATATCTGATTTTTTTTCCTTTCTATTTTTTATTTGTTTTGCTCATTTTAGCCTCTTTTTAATTATAGTAGTTTTATAGACCAAAGTAAGGATCAGCTGTGATATCAATTTGCATTTTTTGTAGTTGTGTTGTTAGTCAATGTTTTTAAGTTATATGACCAGAAAAAAAAAATTGTAATATTAAGTTAGTCAATTGTATAGAAAAGTAAGTATCAGTTGTGATATCGATTTGTATTTGTTGTAGTTGCTGTGTTGTAAGTCAGTATTAAGTTATATGACCATAAGAAGATAAATGTTGGTTTTTTTTTTTTCCTTTTTCTTTTCTAAATTGTTGTGATCAGAAGTAAAATTTTAGGTGTTTAGTACACTGTAAGATAAATTATTATGGTTTTTTTTTCCTTTTCCTTAACACTAACCTAAATTTTCTTCAACTATTTATTTATTTTTTAAATCCTTTTTTAAGCAACGAAATACAAATATGGGAAAAAAAATTTGGTCAAATTAATGTAGTTGATATTGTCTATTTTATATTGAGAAATTTTAGGAAATGTCATGCTTATAAAACTTTAGTAGAAAATGTATGTATAAGTAAAAATGTTAACAGTTTTCAAATATTAATCCAACTGCTTAATTTAATCAATTGTATAGATCAAAATAACTTTAATTTGACCTAAATACCCTTATTAACAAATCTGATTTTTTTTCCTTTCTATTTTGGCCTCATTTTAATTATATTAATTTTGAAAAACTTCCTCAAAAATTGAATATTCTTGATCCGTCCCTCTTTCTCTCTCTCTGTTTCTCCCTCTCCTCCTCGTCACTATGGCCGATGAAGCCAAACCACATTGAGCCTCGACGATGGCGCCATCGACCATTGAAGCCAAATCGACAAGATTGTCGCGGTGTTTGTTAATGACACTCCTGATTTGACGAAGACAGTTGGAGGAGATGGCGCGCCTTTGGCCAGATGAGATCGCTCGCCTCTTGTCTCCAGCCGACGGAGATTGTGAGATCGGCTCGTTTATCAACCATCCCCATCTTCTCACGAGCAGATCATCAAGCCATTGTCGCAGAGGAGATCGCGACTGAGCTCTGTCGTTTCATGCAAGTTTGTTAGTTGGAAGGTGATGTGAGGCTTAGACTCGGACTTCGACGTGCGGCTCAAACGGATGGGGACGGCGGCATGGAGGTTATGGGGTTAGACAAAGTAGATAGAGAGAGAAAGAGAGAGGGAAGACGAAGAAAAAAAAAATACGAAAAAGGGTATTTTGGACATTTTGGCATGAAAAAGCTGATATGTTATTTACTAAACCTGCCTTAAATATCTGATATTACTTTAAATTAGCTTTCCCGGAATTTGTGTTTCCCTAATTCGCCCTTTTATATTTTGCTCTTTTTGTTGTAAATAAAAGAAATATTAAATATGGAAAAAGAGATTCTAGCCAAAAATATACATATGTGGAAAAATAGAGATTTGTTATTTGTAGTATTTTTATCTTAATTCATTGCCTTATTATTATAATTTAAAATTTTATCTTAAGTATGAAATTATCTCCGTTTGCATAAATCCCCGATAATTTCTCACCTATCATTCCCAAAATAAAAACAAAAAAATTTACTGGTTGAGAATAAAGTTTTTTTCATTTATGAGGTAAAAAAAGCCTCTTAACTTGCATACTAGTCTTTTATAAAAAGAAAAAAAAAAATCAACCATTTAGAAACGCTAATGGGCTTAGATCCTTTTCCCACCTGGGACAAGCAATTTTTAATTCAGTTTTTCAAACTGCATATGTGCACTTAATTAATTATCAATTTCTCGTATATCATTCTAAGTATATAAATATACTATTTTAATCTCAATAAGTTTTAACCTTGTCCTTTCACTCAAAATTAGTTTTACAAGTCATTTTTCCAATATAGAGCACTGAACTAATTCTGTCCGATCACATACAAGCATGTTGTCGTATGCAGATAGGTATAGATGTTGTGATAGATCACGTACTACACGACAGAAACATATGATTAAATACAACATGATTACAAACACTAAGTTAGAGGAATTAAATAACCATGTCTTTAAGTTGATGTACTAATATCACAACTCACATCCGTGTACTAATATATAGCCACTACGGCCAGTCTGTCAATAAACACTCAGATATGACTCCTCAGCAAAAAAAACAAAAGTAAAAGTAAACAACTCTACTCAGATATTACTTCTCAGCTCTGTAATTTGTATTACATATTTTGCTTCTTCTTTTTTAAGTTGACCCATTTGCTTCTTTTTATTTTATTTTATTTTGCCATAAAGAGAAATTTTTTTTTTTTTTTTTTTTTTATGGTAGCCACCAATTTTCTTCTGTTTTCTTCTTTGCAGAAGAGTTTAGATTCACATGATTGATGAGTTATATTTTGGATTTTTGTCTTCCACAACATGTGGATTCATCTATCATCAGAAACAATTACATCTAATAATGAAGGGGGAAAAGTGACCAAACTAAACTCATGTGTATTTTCAAAAATAGTGAACTTGAGGAAGAAACTGACAACTTTTCCGTCGTCAATGAAAGCCGAAAAAACAAAAGAATGCATGTGATGTCAAAACTATTTCATTTCATTTGATCGTCAGCTCACAGTTTCCATTCCTTAATCAAAAGCAAAATTAACCCTTGCTTTTGATCAAAATGGCCCGTCACATTCAGCATTATTATAATTATTGTCGTTGATGTTTCTGGTTTTAGTTAGGGCTGTATAAAAACCGCCCCGCACCCGTCAACCGTTCGCGTCCGCGCCCGTCCATCTCAAAAAAAGCGGGTTTACGTTAGCAACCCACTAGTGGGCGGGTTCAATATATTCGGTGGGCGGGTTTAGTTTTAAGTTTTTGAGGGCGGGTTCAACCCACACTCGTCCGCCTATATATTTTTTTAAAAAAACTTATCATTTATTTGATTTTGTTATTATTTTAGAGATGATTGAACAATCCAACACTTCAAGCATGGGCTCGGCTGCCTCTTCACATATTAGAAACTGAAAATTCTCCTATTATTTTGTGAAGTGATCAAAATTCAAATCAAGTAAGTTAGTAGAAAAAGCCCTAAAAGAAAAAGAACACTTGACTTTGTTCATCATTTCATTTGTAGTATTCTATTATTTTTCGAACCCAATGAATAGGCTTTAATCTTTATAGACTCTTGACTTTGTTCATCACTTTATATGTAGTTGATGTTTCTTGTTGCAGTTAATGCTTATGTTGTAACATAAAAACAATACGAAACAATTGAATTCATAAAAGCGGAAGCAAATGAATCATTAAATACCTCCAGCCATTGCTCTGTTTTGCACGAATTTTGTACACCGTGCTCTGTGAATTTTGATTTTTCTGGACACTCACAAATCCACTTAGATGGTGTATTGTTGTTCTTCAGAAATGTATGCCCAGGGACCAGAGATTGAAAATTCTCAAAATTTTCGTGTATTTTTCCGTGACCATCACACGGCCTTTTGTACGGGTTGCCTGCCGAACGGTTATTCTGACAATTAACCGTTCGGCGGTTGATGCTAATGAGTTGTTCTCCACGTGGGCCAATTAGAGTCCAACATTCTCCCACTTGGCCCATACTTCCCATCAACCATCGCAAAAAGAGACAGAATACATGAATCATGGCGATAGGTCCTCTAAATGATGAGTATTATCTTCCATGCATCACAATATACCTTGCCTCTTAAGACTTACCCTTTTATCTTAATGAACAAACCCTATGTTTATTCAGGTCCAAACTTTAGTGATATCTCTCAGAAATAAATTTGTGCACTCAACTGAAGATGAAATGAGAAAATATCATAAATATAGAGTTTCATAACAAAGTACAACAAATTACATGAGGGAACCAAGTCCCATTCTGTCCACATGATCCTTAAATTTTACTGGTGGCATGCCTTTAGTCAAGGGATCGGCAATCATCAATTCAGTGCTTATGTGTTCAATGACCACTGCTTTATCCTTAACACGCTCTCTTATGGCTAGATACTTAATGTCGATGTGTTTGCTTCGACTACCGCTCTTGTTGTTTCTAGCCATAAAAACAGCAGCTGAATTGTCACAGAATATCTTCAATGGCCTAGAGATAGAATCCATAATCCTAAGCCCAGAAATGAAACTCTTGATCCATACACCATGTGAGGTAGCCTCAAAACAGGATACGAACTCGGCCTCCATAGTGGAAGTAGCAGTTAAGGTTTGTTTGGCGCTCCTCCATGAAATAGCTCCACTAGCTTGCATGAAAATGTATCCGGAAGTTGATTTCCGTGAATCAATGCAGCCAGCAAAGTCAGAATCAGAGTAGCCAATGACTTCCAAGTTGTCAGTCCGTCTATACATAAGCATGTAGTCTTTGGTTCCTTGTAGGTACCTCATCACCTTCTTTGCAGCCTTCCAGTGGTCTAATCCTGGATCACTCTGATATCTGCCCAACATTCCTACAGCAAATGCAATGTCAGGTCTTGTGCAAACCTGAGCATACATAAGACTTCCAACAGCTGAAGCATATGGAATGTTGTGCATCTGTTCTCTTTCAAGGTCATTTTTCGGGCACTGATTCAAATTGAATCTGTCACCCTTCACAATGGGAGCTATGCTCGGTGAACAATTTTTCATCCGAAATCTCTCCAAAACTTTGTTGATATAGGCCTCTTGAGACAGACCCAAAGTGCCTTTATATCTGTCTCTGTGTATCTTAATGCCTATAACGAAGGATGCATCACCCATATCCTTCATGTCAAAGTTTTTAGAGAGGAATTGTTTTACCTCATACAGCATACCCTTGTCATTGGTTGCAAGTAAAATGTCATCCACATATAGAACCAGGAAACAAATTTTACTCCCACTGACCTTCTGGTATATACATTGATCCATGATGTTCTCTACAAATCCAAATGAGGAGATGACATCATGAAATTTCAAATACCACTGACGGGAGGCCTGCTTTAACCCATATATGGATTTCTTAAGCTTACATACCAACTGCTCACCATTACTAGAGGAGAATCCTTCTGGTTGTTTCATATAAACCTCTTCCTCTAGTTCACCATTGAGAAATGCCGTTTTCACATCCATCTGTTGCAACTCTAAGTCAAAATGAGCAACAAGTGCCAAGATAATGCGGAGAGAATCTTTCTTGGATACAGGAGAAAAGGTCTCCTTGTAGTCGATTCCTTCTTTCTGAGTGAATCCTTTGGCGACGAGTCTTGCCTTATATCTTTCGATGTTGCCCAATGAGTCTTTCTTCGTTTTATAGACCCATTTACACCCTATGGCTTTTGCACCATCAGGCAACTCGACAAGATCCCAGACTCCATTGGATGCCATAGAATCCATCTCATCCTTCATTGCATCGTACCAAAGTTTTGATTCTTGGCAACTTATGGCTTGTGAAAACGTTTCGGGATCATTTTCAGCTCCAATGTTGTAGTCCGATTCTTGTAGATACACAACATAATCACTAGAAATTGCCGATTTCCTTTCTCTAGTAGATCTCCTTAATGTTAGTTCAACATTTTCCAGAGGAATCTGTTGTCCAACTTGTTGCTCGATTGTTTCCGGTGGTTCTTGAGCAACTTGACCTTCTAGATTATTATCAACAATTTGTGGAACCTCAATGATCGGTTGCACAACACTCGGTTGAACTTTAGGAGTGCTATGAACTATGATCAACCTGTCACTTGATGTAGATGGTTGAGCTTCAGTATGATCTCCTTCAGAAACTATGTTCCGAAATTGATCGCTCCCACTAATCAAGTCATTCTCAAGAAACTTGGCGTTCCTTGATTCCACAAATCTAGTGCTATGAGTTGGACAGTAGAATCTATATCCTTTGGACCTCTCGGCATATCCAACGAAATATCCGCTAATGGTCCTCGGATCTAGCTTCTTCTCTTGTGGGTTGTATACTCTTACTTCAGACGGACATCCCCAAACGCGTATATGTCGCAAACTCGGTTTCCAACCTTTCCATAACTCAAATGGCGTCTTTGGGACAGCCTTAGTCGGAACCCGGTTTAATATATACACAGCCGTCTTAAGAGCTTCAGTCCACAAGGACTTAGGTAGGTTGGAGTTACTCTGCATACTCCTCACCATGTCCATTAATGTTCGGTTTCTTCTTTCTGCTACACCATTCTGATCAGGAGAACCAGGCATGGTGTATTGGGCAACTATCCCATGTTCTTGAAGAAACCTTGCAAATGGACCTTGAGCTTGTCCATCCTCAGTGTATCTACCATAATATTCTCCACCTCTATCTGTCCTCACGATCTTTATTTGTTTTCCGCATTGTTTCTCTACTTCAGCCTTAAAAACTTTAAAGGCGTCTAATGCTTCGTCCTTTGTATGAAGCAAGTAGAGATACATGTACCGTGAGTAATCATCTATGAAAGAGATGAAGTATCTCGGACCATATGAGTCCATTACTGGACTACAAATATCTGAATGTATGATTTCTAATATTTCTGAACTCCTCTTGGCACCTTTCTTAGACTTGTTGGTTAGCTTTCCCTTAATGCAACCCACACAAGTCTCGAAGTCAGTAAAATCCAAAGTACAAAGTACTCCGTCAGTCACTAACCTCTTGATTCTCTCAATGGAGATATGTCCTAATCTCCGATGCCACAACATAGAGGAATCCTCATTTATAACACAACGTTTAATGCCAGATTGAACATGCATAGCAGTATGATGTGGTTCATTTTGCAAGTTAATTGAGAAAAGACCATAAGACAAAATACCATTCCCAACAAGATCAGATTTATAAAATAAACTGAAACATTTTGTCTGAAAAAGTAAAGGAATATCCCAAATGTACAAGTCTGGAAACAGAAATCAAGTTCCTAGAAAAGTTTGGAACATAAAATGTCTTATCCAATTCCAAAGTAAAACCACTACTTAAAACTAAGGTGCATGTTCCGATGGCTTCCACATGTGAACGCATCTTATTTCCTGAAGAGATGCTAAGCTCACTTCCCAATGGCTTCCTTAGTTTTCGCATACCCTGCAAGGTATTCGAAACATGGATTGTAGATCCAGAATCAATCCACCATGTGTTATAAACAACATCAATCATATTAGATTCATAACAAACCAATGAGATTGAATTACCTTTCTTCTCAAGCCAACTCTAAAATTTTGTGCAATCCTTCTTCATGTGTCCCTTCTTTTTACAGAAGAAACACTTGGATTCCTTCTTAATGACAGCTTTGGGAGGTATTTTACTCTTCCCTTTGTCCTTGGCCTGATGTTGGTCTTGATTCTGATTCTTTCCTCTCGTGGTTGTAAGTGCAATTTCACCCATTTCCATTACAAGCCGCCCCTCTTCCTGAGTACACATGGTCAGAAGTTCATTTATTGACCATTTGTCCTTATGTGTATTATAGGAAATCTTAAAGGGCCCATATTGTTTTGGTAGAGTGTTCAGAATGTAGTGCACCAGGAAAGATTCAGACATATCCACCTCAAGGTTCTTTAATTGAGCCGCTATGTCCCTCATCTCCATGATGTGCTCACGCACACCTCTCACACCGGTGAGCTTTAAGGATGAGAACCTCATGATTAGGGTGCTGGCAAGTGTCTTATCTGAAGTTTCAAATTGCTCATCAATGGCCTTCAGTAATGCCCGGACCTTGTCATACTGTTCGACAGAACCACGTATACCAGCAGAGATTTTAGTCTTTATGAACATGACGCTAAGGCGATTAGATCGCTCCCAACGTTCATAAAGAGCAATCTCTTCCTGAGTGCTGGTGTCAGTAATTACGGGCTCGTCTTTCCTTATAGCATAATCAATGTCCATCCACCCTAAGTGAAGGAGAATTCTCTCCTTCCAGACCTTGTAGTTATCCCCTTTCAGCTCAGGGATATCACATCGTACATCAGAGAAATTCACAGGTTGTATGACTGCATAATTAAAATAAACATGCTTATGATCCAAAATATTGAGGCTAATAAAAGTAAATCATGCTTTACCAATGTAAATCATGCATAATATCATGAATCTATGACATAAAACTTGTCTGTGGGCTAAAGTTCTAATTCAATTAGATTCATTTACTTGTATGACAAAACTATCAAATTATGTTCCATTTTCTAATCCCTGTGGGTAAATCAGAAAATGTAATTTGATATTTTATCCTAATTAATCATACCAATATAATAAAAATTCCTGTGGGATAAAATTTATTATATTAAGTACAACTAATTACAATAAATGTCCTTTAACCAAATGTGATCCTACACCAATTAATATATAATTTTGTATAACTAGAGTTGCTGTGGCTAAGCTCCAATTATTCAAAATTATATGGATCACTTAGACATTTAATTTTGTTCACAAATTATTCATGAAAATTGCATATTCTATAGGCAATATAATAATTATGAACAAAATCTTAATTTGTGCTAAATAGGTTAATTAACTTAATAACATGCATAATAAAACTTAAAACAATGCATATAACAATAATTAGCACAACAATTTTCTCAATATATTTTCCAATAAAACATTCACTAATATGGAACATTTTCTAAATGATATGCATAATTAATTTCATAATTTATGCATAAAATGTATTTTTAAAATTATGTACATACAACAATAAAATTATGTACATAAAATAAATACTTGGCACATAATGTATAAATTGAATTTCCCACAAAATTATTGCAAAAATTATGTGTACATCCAAAAACCAAAAATTAATTTTTTTTTTTTTTTAATTTCTGCCTTCATTAAACGACTTGTCGTTTTGGGGTTGGACACCCCCAAACGACTTGTCGTTTTACCATTGAAACGGCAATCACACTTAAGAAACGACTTGTCGTTTTCTCCCAGTAAAGGGAAAACGACATGTCGTTTTTTCTCGGCTGCTGAACTCACAATTAAAACGACGTGTCGTTTTCAGTCGTCTTCAACCTTGATCCGGGTTTTCTTGACCCGGTTACGACCCGGTTCAGACCCGGTACAAAACCCAACGGTTTCTAAGCATTCCGGACACCGTTTTTGACGTTTCAAATCGCAGAAATCTTAGAAATCAAATGTCTTAATGATTTCTAATCTCATTTTTCATTAAAAAACTCCAAATTGAAGAACCCGAATTCACAAAAAATTTGAACGTAAACTGTAAAAAACGGTTGTTCAACGGCAAGGCAGAGGCAATTTTTTAACTCGGCTCTGATGCCAAATGTAACATAAAAACAATATGAAACAATTGAATTCATAAAAGCGGAAGCAAATGAATCATTAAATACCTCCAGCCATTGCTCTGTTTTGCACGAATTTTGTACACCGTGCTCTGTGAATTTTGATTTTTCTGGACACTCACAAATCCACTTAGATGGTGTATTGTTGTTCTTCAGAAATGTATGCCCAGGGACCAGAGATTGAAAATTCTCAAAATTTTCGTGTATTTTTCCGTGACCATCACACGGCCTTTTGTACGGGTTGCCTGCCGAACGGTTATTCTGACAATTAACCGTTCGGCGGTTGATGCTAATGAGTTGTTCTCCACGTGGGCCAATTAGAGTCCAACATATGTTTCTTAATTTTTACTTTTGAATATGGTCACTGAGCATCAAACTTATTAGGAATGCTTTATGTATTATCATCTTATATTTTCTACAAATTTTTTTCGCTTTCTAAAAAAAAGGTTCAAAACATTACATTGAGCAATAGCATATGTCTAAACCGTCTCAACCCGCCCGCAACCACCCAAAACCAAACCAAAACCGCCCGCCATGTGGTGGGCGGTTTGCGGGTTGGTTAATCGCCAACCCGTCATCCAAAAAAACCACACCACACCCCCCCCCAAAAACTATCAAATCGTCCGTTGTTCACCTCTAATTTTAGTGTCTGAAAATGATATTTAACTATAACTGGTTGTAGCAAACTTACAAGTACTAGTGGCTCTCTTTTCAACAATCGACTGGTCAACAAATAAACGAGAGTGTGCAAACTCGACTCTACATTTACAGGCCAGAACTTTGAGCCCAATTCTTAAGCCAACTAACTTTCTTTGGTTGGACAGCCTTTTGTGATGTGGGTTGTGAGTTCTTGCCTCAAGGTTTCACCGGGCTCTTTAGACAAATGTAAAAAAACAATGCTCAATTAAGGACATACCATTTTTAGAAAAGTTCTAAACATACAAGGCTCAATTAAAGAAAGACCATTTTTAGAAAAGTTTTAAACATACCACTTTTAAAAAGTATAAAGACGTAATTAATTACAAATATTTTAGATTAGGCTTAAGCAAACAAGTGTTATTTAAAAGTATCTTGGTCTTTTTGGCTAAGAGAAGTAGCATAAATCAATAAAGGAAAAAATAAGGAAATTTTCATAAATGACATAGGTTTATTTGTGTTATAACTTAACATGTAATATAAATAATACTGTAGCATAAACTTTTCTAAGTATGACATAAATAAACACAACTTTTAAAAATATGGCATAATATGAAATTTTCTCAAAAACAATAGGTATGCCTTCTAATTTTCTCCAAAAACAAAACTTGGATCAATTTATATTTCTAGAGAATGTCACAGTCATGTCATCATACTATATTTATTATTCCAAATATACCCTAGTATCCACCATGAATATAGTTGGTATATGGTCTCCATTGCAGATACCTCCATGGTTACCAACCTATATCTTCCTTGGTTACCATCAGTTTCTGCATAGTTACCGGATAGTAACCGCCAAGACTAGCAGCACTACGGCCATCTTCGATACTGAAAAATCACAAAAATTCACAAAACCACCAACACAATAATCGGATCAAAAAATTAAAAAAATAATAATCAAATAAAAAGTTGCAAAAATAGAAAAGAAAAAAAATTAAAAACAAAATATAAGCAAATCTCCCTTCCCTCCTCCATGCAGCACAAACCAATCCACACATCAAAAAAAAAAAAAAAAAGACGTCGAGCATAAATGTCTCCACTAAATTCAAGAAAAATTGCATCATATAGGTCTTTTAAATAAGTCGTTTGAAGTAAGTAGTACATGTTAAAATGGTGAAAATAAATAACATATTAATTCCAGCCAAATTAATTGTTCTATTCAATTTTTACCCTTAAACATTCTTTTTGTTTTTTTTTTTGTTTTTTACTCTCATTTTTCCGAATCCCTCCTCTCTCTGATCTCCTGGTTCCTTTATCTCTCTTTCTCTCTTTCCCCTAATGTACCTTCTGCAATCTCACTCTCCTCCATTTTTGCTATCATTAGAAGCTCGCCTAGGCCAGTCTTCGATGGGAGCGAAGTTCACTATGACATTGAACAGACAGACTCCCTTCCTCTCTGACGGCTCTGTCTTTCCTCCTCTCCCTCTCCTCTCGTCAAAATATGAGCTCGAACCCCGCCCCGCGCTAGGCCTCGCGACGGCATTTGTCTCATCGGGGGAGTGCCAGCCCTTTTGACAGCGACGAATTTCATGTGTTTATGCAGGATCTTCTTGTCGTTGTTCAGGATGTGAACAAATGATATTGATCAAACTGAGTTATGCTTTGAAGCACATAATTTCTTTCATGTCTTTTGCGTTCGAATCTCTTGTTGTTTTTGGTTTGATTAGTTTTATTGCATATTGATGTTCTTGGATTTTGCTTTGTGTTGGTATGTCGGATAAGATCGTCTTATTGCATATAAGTTGTTTAATGAATTGCAGGCGGGGCATTTCCGGAATTTCATTTAAAAAATATTTTACCATTTTTTCACCTGCTAAAAGTGTGATATTAACTTTTATTCCACCCCAACATGGTCTATTTCTCTTGTTCTCTTTAAATTTAATTGAAAAAAAATCTAAAAATATCTTATGATTTAACTGAAATTGATTTGTTTTTTTATTTGTATAAATCTAAAAAACTATAGGCCTGTTTGGTTTTGTTATCAAAATTTTTAGAAATGTTATCGCACGATTTTCAAGATAATGATTTCAAAAACATTCTCAGTATAATTTTCAAAAAATTCTCCTTTTTCATAACAAAAACATTTCACATATTTTAAAAATAATACCAAACGGCCTCTTAGATATTGTATTTTGCAAGTATCGAACAAAATCTCGGAAATCAAGGTTCTCAAGCAGCTAGTCGTCAAAGGGCAAGTGCAAGTAGTAGCAAGGATCATCTGCAAAGTAGGTAGTAGAAATTAATTTTATTTTATTTTATTTTGATAAAACTGCAAGTAGATTCTTGAGTGTTATGGGTTGTGGTTAACTTCTTTTCCTAAGGTGTCGAGGGGCGAAGTTCTATTTACACTCGGTACCAACTTACAAGACTATCAAAATACACCTCTCCATTTTATAACGCTGCTTGTCCATTTTCTTCATTCCACCAATATTGGCCACTAATATTCCCTTTACACTATATTTGTTATTTTAAACATACCTGGTATGTACCATGGATAGCAATCGGTACCCTGTATCCATTGTGGTTACTGCCGGTATCCGCATAGTTACCAACTGGTAACTGCCAAGATTAGCAGCACTATAGCCGTCTCCAAGACTAAAAAATCACAAAAACCACAAACATAATGACCAAATTAAAGAATACTTAAAAAATAATCAGAGAAAATAGAAAAGCAAAAGACAAGAATCTAAACAAATCTCCCTATCTTCCTCCATCAAACAGAGACAACAAGAAATACCTCTCGTTGCGCGGAGGAAACGAATCTCCTCCTTGCACCCACAACAAAGAGAGATCTCCCCCTACATGGAGTGTAGATCCAATCTCCTCCCATCACCACCGCAACCCTAAGTCCACCGTAGATCCGCTAGGAATCTCTCCTTTAGTGAGATCTAGAGATCTCATGAAAGGCGGAAGCTTCGCGCGGCTTGACGATAGGCTTCACAAATGCAGTGGGGTTGATCACGTGCAAGTATATACAGTTTACAAGTAATAAAGTGTGAGTAGGGTGTCAATTTATACAGGGATTAGATTAGTAAATTTTTACTAGCTATTGCAGTTCAAGCATTCCTAATTTTATCTAAACAATCTCAATTTTGTAGGAATTTTAATTAAGACAAGAAACTAAAAAAACTAATATGAAAATAATAACAATAAAAATCAACAAAATAATTAAACTTAAGTAATTGATAATGAAACAGGTCTAGAGGAATAATTGCCTAGATTATTGTCAAATTAATCCCCCAATTTTTGGCTTAGAATGCTCGTGTATCTCAAATGTCCCCTCCCAAGTAGGCATTTAAAAAAGGTCCAAAGTAAGTAATTCCAATATTTCTATTTAAAACAAAGTATTAAGAGCTCATTAAGTTCAAGTTCTTTTAATTAGCTGTAAAGACAATCATGCCTCCCAACTCTACAATTGTCCAGATAGTATTTCCAAAACTCATATTTAGAATCCTCAATTCCCAAGTAATAATCATAAATAGAAAATCAACTAATTGACGATCAATCAATTAGAGGTATTTAAATCAAAGAAACACAAATAAATAGAAAATAGAAATTAAATTACAATAACCTATAGCAATTATCTAAATACAATTTTAACTTTGGTCCATAGCCCTCTAGACTAAGAAATTTAGCTATACATAATTACAAATAAGTCTAATATCAAAAGCCAAAGCATAATAGTAGAACTCAAGCAATTGACAGGAATTTCAAAAAGAAAGGAGAAAGTAAGGAAATAAACTAATAATGGAGCTCCAAAGATGATCTACAAGCTCTTTTAATCTTCTTCTTGGAAACCCAAAATGGCTACTATGAGTGTCTAAAATCAACCACCAAAATGTTCCTTCACAAAAGCTTCAAAATAGGTATTTATAACTCCTCAAAAAACTTGGGGGTTTTCTCCCCAAATTAGCCTCAAAATTAACATCAAATTTGGGTTAGAGGCCATTGGTGCTGGGGTGAGGGGCCATTGGGCGCTGCCGCATATCAGCTGAGCTAGAATGGCTTGGAAATTGGATGCATGTTGTTGCATGCTCTTGAGTGGCTCAGGGACTCGGTTCACTTGCAAGACCACATGACTTGGCTGGCACTGGACCACCAATGCTCTGGTTCTTCACATTGGAGCAAGCTTTGAGTTGCATGGGGGCGCCAACTCCTTGCTCCTAAGCCTCAAAGAACGCTTTCTTTCCCTAACACATAAAATAAAAATAAAAATACATAAATAGTAAAATAATAATAAAAATAACATAAAAACATATTTTAAAAACATAAGTAACTAAATTTATTCAAACTTAACTAAACATAACTACTAAATCACTTAAAAATTAACAAGATATATAACTTAGGGAAACTAATAAATTTATTCTATCAGGCGTCAATAGCTTCAGCGAGATGGAGACAGTTTGACAAGTAAATTTTTTATCTATTGCTATTTGTTATAAATATTTTTAATTAATTACTTCAATAAGTTTTAGAAAAGTACCATTTTTTTTAAACACGTTAGGACCAGGTAGGGCTTGGCCCTGCACAATGTTGGGGAGGGCTTGACATCTCTAGTTGCAAGATGGGAATGTACATAAAAGAAATTAAAAAAAAAAAAAAAAAACATAGGATGAGTGTTGTACTGATCACTTTCATTTTAAAAGATCTGTATTCTTAAAAATATTTTCAAAACTAATAATTCACCATACTACTTTTCAAAAGAAGAACGCATGAAAAATATAAAGGTGCAGTTTGGTATTGTTTTTAAAATAGGTGAAAATATTTTTGTTTTGAAAAATTAAAATTTTTTAAGAATTGTGCTGAGAGTATTTTTAAAATTTTTGCCTTATAAAGCATATGAAAACATTTTCAAAAATTTTGAGAACAAAAACAAACAAGGCCAAAAGGTTACGGCTTTTGAAATTAGTAGAACGTTTGCGCTTTTCAAATGCAATAGTTGTTTTTAATGGTAATAATAAATACATAATGGGATTTAGATATTGGGTTTACAGAACACTAACAAAAAAAGATAGCGTTCATTGCCATTAGCGATACAATTACAATAGTAATATTAACATAAGGGAATATTAACCAATGAAAGCACCAATGCTGGAATATTAACCAAGGGAAAGAAGCTGGTCCACTGTGAGTGCATTTCAATCAAGTATCTTCCTTTTGTTTATCATTCTCTGCAAAAGTATTACACATCAATTTGTAATATTAGTGAAGTGAGTCAATTATACAATTAAATGTTCAAAGAAACTTAATAATTTATTAACATAAGGGCTGTAATGATTGAAAGGCTGGTAATGATACATTTCATAATAGGGCCAAAATGGGAAAATGGGTAGATTTTAAGGAAATTTATTTATCGTCCTAATGGTTGAAGTAAGGTGACAACTTATTTTTTTCAATAGTAATTTGCTCACTAATTTCAACATCTTGACTAGAAACAACTGAAAATAGTTAAAAAAGCCTCCAAATAATTACAACATTCTATAGTGTGTCCATTTTTCATTTTTTTTTTATTTAAGAGAGAAGGAGGAGAGAGAGAGAGAGAGAGTATCTTGGGATTGATAGTCTTCCCATCTCAATTCTTCCTGGGGCTAGTGTTGAAAGAAAGGCATGGCTGATATTGAATCATAGTTTGCGCCTGGACTTGACTGAAACTCAACGGTGTTGGGGCGTAGGTCTTCCCTCGGGTTCCCCATTGCGGCCGAAACAAAGAACACTTTTGAGCAACATTGGACTCCTTCGCTATAGGAAACTATGGAATATAAATAAATATATATATAATAAAAAAATTGTCTTTAATAGTTACAGTTCTCGTAAAGATATATTTTAACAATAACTGATGATATTAAGTGATAAAAATTCAACATTATTAATTATTATAATTTTTTTTTATCAATCACTCACTTTATTAAAACCGTAAGATTTATATTAAACAATTAATAATAAAAGTTTTTATTAGAAATATAATCGTTGAAACTATATATATATATGTGTGTGTGTGTGTGTGTACAGAGAGGGAGGAACTAAGAAGCTAAATAAGGGCTTAATAAATTAATTACCTGCCTCAGTGTTTATTTTTGTAAGCTTGAACAATTTTTGAGATTTTTTATTCATTATCATATTGGCATTTTATTAAATGATATGCTGACTCTGTCCTTTTTTATGCACCCCGGGTTAGTTAATTTGTTTTTTTTTATTCGTTGAATTTTTTTTAGTAGGATTTTATGGGTTTTTTTGGCTCACGCACATCAAATTTATATCAGCAAGTATTTATTCAATTATATAACATATTTTTTATTATTTATTACGTTTCAACAATTTTTTATGTTGCCATTGACTTATGTTTGGTTCAGATTCACCTTTGATGTTGCCATGGCCATTGATTCTTAGACTTTTTGATTCTTTAAGGATCATTCACGCTCACATTCACCTTTCATTTATCTTACATATTCATTCAAGATGTTATCATTCATATTTGTTTCTATCCTCAACAATTTCTTAACCATCGTTGTTATAATGATATATAAATTATAGTAATGATAAATTTAAGTATTATTATTTATAGTCTTCACAAATTCTCCTTATAGATGTTCATTTTTTATTTGAGTTTCTCCTACGCATAAATATACTTTTCATTTTCTAACTCCAAAAAGAAAAATACTTGGAAAATAATTATGCCCAAATAAGTTCAAAATATCATGTGTAGAAAGCTGTCATGATCATTACCATAATGACATATAAATTATGATATATAAAGATTATTTTTTAGTTTTTACAATTTCTCCCTAATAGATGGTTTATTATTTGAGTTTCTTGTCATCATAAATTGTAAATACTATTTAGTTTTCTAACTCCCAAAAGGAAAAAAACTTAAAAGATAATTGCACATGAATTGTTTATAGTTGTCATATGTAGAAAGCTATAAATTACGGTAATTATAAATATAAAGATTACCGTGGTTATTATCATAATGATATATAAATTACAGTAATCATAAATAATTTTCTCGGTTTAATATTGTGAAAAACAATAGTTTCCCTGTCTTTTTTCACTATATTTATGTTTCTATTTGCTAGTTTCCCATTTTCACATTAAATTTCTATTAATGAAGCTTTTTATTTTTTATTTTTTTAAATAATGAAGCAATTACTCATTATTTGTTTATTTTCTTTTTTTATTCACGCATGGCCACAGTTGCTCATTTATTTTGTTGCATTAGCTTATTTTCCTTAATTGAATCAGTTTGTTTGATTCTCAAATTGATTGCTTTTCTTTTTTGTCCCCATTAATTGCTAATTGTATATTTTTGTGTTGCTCATCATAATCTTCTCAGGACGGTTGTTTGTTTTTTTAAAAAATAATAATGAAATTTTAATAGTCTAAATAAAAGAATCCGAATTATCTAATCAATATAATTACCTATTAATGAAAACATCCAAATTTATTATGTTTCGATAAAAAATTATAGATGTTGATTCTTCTTTGTTTCAATTCAAGGCTATAGTGGTCCTTATATGTAGTGTAATGGACAATTTTGTAATTAAAATAGTTTGTATACAGTTTTACATTCACTGCCTTATAATCAGACACTTATGTAAATGACTCAAGAATTATTACTTGGAACCTCAGATCTATTGGATTTTTCTGCATCATTCTCTGCCATAAATACATTAAAAATGAATGTTAAAAGAAATAATTACACCAAATGACGAGTTATGGACTTTCTATTTAATACATGTCTTTAAATTAAAAATGTTATATTTTTAAGGTAGTTGTAAAAAGTAATGGTCATACACCTAAGTTTTAAGGGTTGGATAACAAAATGAAGATAAGAGAATTTTCATTTTGTATGTCAGTATAGAGATATTAGTTTATGGTTTTTTTTTTAAAATTTGCTAATAAAAGGAGATCATTGATATCATCACACCCCTTATTCTCTTCATCGTTTTGTAAGTCTTATGGCCCACACACCCAATGCAACACAATGCATTGATTGAACATAAGTCTTAAAGTAGAGATGTAGAGTATCGAACCCTAAACGCATCCTAAAAAGAAGAAAAAGAAAAACATTTTTATGCTATACAACCCATTAGTGATATAGATTGTCCTTTCATAGTCTATATCAACACATTTTAAAAGATTAAAGTATTCAACGAAATACAATAGTTAACAAAAACGCATAAATTAATTGTTGAAAAAACTAAATTGGAATTGCACTTGGCAAAGGGCTAGACAAAAGGAAGCCAACTAGAAGCACGGTCTAGGCAAAAAAGAAACTAGGAGTAAAAGCATATCATTTCATTTTTATTGTCTTTTCTAAATACTCTATGGTAGTTTGAAAGGAAATAGAAGACATAAGTGGATTTAAAATCGTAACAAAGAGTGAAAAAACTCCAAGCACTCGCCAGACATCTTTTGTTCTTCCTCAGAACTTTGTTATTCAGAATCAAAAAAGGAAAAGAAAGAGGCAAGGTGTAGAGTTTCATTTACTTTGGAGAATCCAAGAAGTGCCAACCACCATTCCTTCTTACATCATAGGAGCCTGCTGTATTTTTACGCAGTCAACACTTTTATTTATTTATTTAGCTTAACAAACAATAAAACAAAAAAACAAAACAAATCTAGCCAAAAAAACAAAACAAAACGTGGATGGATTAGGCTTCCAATCCACGGTGTACGTTTCAGATCAGAGCTGGGCTTGAAAACTGATGGGCCATGAGGCAAGACCCATGTGGTTTTTGGATCTAAAAGCCCATTTTTATCTCTATCTGCAAAGCAGCCCAGTCGACCAAAATGCACTTATATCAGTTTTGGTTCATGGTTGCCTATCGACAGACCTTTTGAAAGACAAAAAAAAAAAACAGTCGCCTTTGTATTCATGAATATCAATTGGACAAAAAATACTTCTATGGTATCGTTTTTAATTTTAATTTTACCACTTTTATAAAAAAGTTTTAAACAAATTACTTTTAAAAAGTATAAACATAATTAATCACAAGTACTCTAGATTAAAGTTAGACAAACGTATTATTTGAGGATATTTTAGTTTTTTTGGTTAGGAGAGACAAAATGAAGAAAAAAAATAGTAAAACACAACAATAATAGTAAAAAAGTTATATACCTAATTTACTTAGAAGTTTTTGTCATGTTATACTAGTAAACTAGTTAAAAGTAAACAAAACCTGTAAATATCGACCATAAAGAATGCATATAAAAAAAATGTAGAATGTCACCTAAATTTTTATTGCTTTTCATTTATGAGTATGAATGTTCCTCAATATCTTCCGAGTTCCAAAACATTAAATAACGTCCTATAAATACAATCTAATCTGACTACGAATGGCCGTATTTATTAATCATGCCCCAGAACAGTCCTGAATGAA